>JAQGCX010000857.1:0-13563 GCA_034700205.1 Plectus parietinus | reverse complement strand
CTACGTTCGCCACACTAAGCCTAAGCCTAAGCCTAAGCCAAACAGAGGTAAGAAAGGTGGTGAGTCTGCGATACTTGGGCCGCATAATCAGTATATTTGGATGATGATTGAGCAAGTATTTTCAATTGGTCCGAATGATTAAAAATAATGGTAATAATGGTAAAAATAAAATAATTAAAAATAATAATAATGGTGAGAATAATGGTTTCTGAACGTACGTTCGTCATGGCCGAGTACGAATCGTTCCCAGCGCATGAACCAGGCGCGCGAAATCAGATTGGGCGGATGATGGCAGCGCGTTCTGCGGGAGCGCCCCATCTTCTCCAGCTGCTTGTAGGCCGCCAACTCGGCGTTGCGCTTCGTCTGCAGGCGGAGGAACTCGTTCTGACACGTCACGCAGTACTGCAGAGAACTGCACACCGGACCGCCGCCGAACCTGATAATCCACCACATTAGTCCTTCCAACAACAGCACAGATATCTAACTAACTCTTCGTGCAGATAATCCCACGCAGCACTCGGCACTTCTCCGTAATACAGGCTCAGATTTTGCGACCGTCGCGGCGAAATTAGACCGTGCGGACACAGAAAATCAAAGTTCGTGATCGGTCCCGGCTCCGCGAATGTCGAATAGCGATGCAGCCATTCTCTGCTGACGTAGAAACGAGAAATGGCCTTGGTGCGCTGAAATAGCAGATGCGAAATGAAAAAGTTGACAACAGGCAAATTGTTGAGACACTCTGGGACTTGGAGAATTTTGACGTTTGAGAACTGCGAATTGTTCTTGAAAAGGTACTTTGTGCACTTCACTCAACTTTGTTTTACAACAGTGATGGGATCGGGTCGGCCCGACCCGAATTCGGGTTGCAACCCGACGACCCAACTCGGGTCCCGGGTCGGCCCGACGATAAGCCATCGGGTTCGGATTCGGGTCGACTCTTCCGATCCGACTGAGTTAAAACACGAAAATGACCAACTGATCAAGAAAAAGCTGACGAAAATTTTGAAAAAATGTTTAGAATTACTGTATTCAATGAAAATCTGCAATTTTGGGCGACTATTAGAAAAATTTCCTTGCGGAAAATCGGTTTTCGGTGGAAAATTATTTTTGTCGTGAAAAAAACATTGAATTGATGGTTGGATCTTGACCATAACGTGCGCATGAATGAAGGTTAGTTACCTGTTTGTTGCCGGCTTCGAGCAGCGCTTTGACGTGTTCCCTGACTTTGCCCATCGAGTCGCCCTTTTTTTGGTAGAAGAGCACGTAGGCCTCCTTGGTCAGCACTTCGGCCACCTCCACGCGCGACACCATCGAGTCGTCGAACTCGTACCAATGACCGTTCACCTCATTGCGACAGTACGCGATGTAATGCCCGCCTAAACAAGAGACCGCACTAATCTTGTGTAAATATTGTTAACATTTTGTACTGGGTAAAGAGAAACGGGAAGGTGACACCGTAACCTGTCAGGCAAAGAAAACCATAAATCCACACTATCGTTGCGGGATTCAGTGAGTTTTTATTTTGCACCTCAGCGAGCACAAGTTTGTGCGAACGATGAGCGCCTGAGACAAAATAATTTCATTTATCCGTATTTTCCTTTAAAGACCAAACGCCAGTTTTCTTCTTTAGCAATGGCGAAATTTTGAAGTAATAGAATAAAACTGACTGTCGGCACCGCCGCCGTAGTGCGTGATGAAAGCGAAGAGTTCGTATCGTCGAATTTGATCGCTGCATTGTTGATGAACGAATGGCGACATGTCGAGATCGTCCAGTGCGAAGGTGACGGTGGTGTTCACTTTCGAGCTGTAGGCGGCGTCGTGTCGAAAGCGCTTGAGGTGGATGCACAACACCTCAGGCAGACTGACGATCCGGCACATTTTCACGCCGTTGCGCAGTCTACAATACATCAACGCGTCCAATATTACATTATTCACGTCCAACGATTATCGTCCATCAAAGAATGAGGAAAAAACGACGAAAAAAAGGAGGTGTCCAACCGTGTTCTGATGAATATTTGCCCAAGTCATAAAAGAGAAGTAACGAAACGGACATTGGCGCGGATAAACTACGCAGTCACTAAGCAGTGGCCATTGAAAATGCATGGCATTGCTACGAGAGGGGAACTGCCACCATCGAACCCGCTAACCGCATCGCGCATTGGCATCTTCACGTCACACCGGTCGGTCATTTCGCCATGAAGCAGCTCGTCCCGCTCGCCTTCCTCATCTGTCTCCTCCTCCAACTCAGCACCGCCAACTACGACCCCGTCGTCGACATCGATGACCAGTACAATTTCAAAGACCCACGCGCCAAGCGATTCGATCTCAGTCGACTGCGCTACTTTCGACAAAAGTGAGCGTATTCTATCGAACAGTATTGCTCAACATTGACATTGCCCAAATTTCAGCCAGAAAGAAAAAAAACAGAAGAAAAGTGACGATGGCGTCGACTACCAGGATTACCATTTTATGACAAGTTTGGGTTAGCTGGCAAACTGATAAGTTCATCGTAACTGAGCTGTACAACGCACATTCGATCAGCTGTGTCTGATATGGCCGCATGATAAAAAAAAACTTGTGCAAAAATTGACTAATTTACTTGGAGCATTTTTCGCACGAGTACATATCGTCTCCGCGCAGGTCGTCGGGACTGAAGAAGGCGTTGAGACAGTCTCTGAGCGTCACCGTCGGCCCAGACATGTAGTTCCACACTGAGCCCATCCAGCCGTACATCAGCCAGGGTAGCCAACCTTGCTGCAAAATAAATGCGATCAGCAATCAGCCAAGAAACTGCAATAAACCAAGAAATGTACATAGAATCGGCAACGAACGAGTTTCGAAAAAAAACTAATACTGTTACTCATAATTTTTTGACGGTAAAAAGAGTACTGTAGAAAGCAGCGTAACCCCAGAATTTTAGATCTGCAATAGTGAGCAAATGTCGTTGTGGGACGTTTACTAGAAATGGATTGAAATCATGCGAAGTAATGATACTCAATTGAATAAATTCTGGATTTTGACAGCGCGCGATATTCAATTGAGAGATTTTCGATGGCTTTCCGGTAAACTATGGAAAATATGATATGACATGACATTGCAACCTGAAGCAGAGATATAGTTAATTACCTGCTGCCCGTGACTGCCGTTGAGCGACGCGAGCGATTCGGTCGAACCGTAGGCACTGTCATGCTGCGCTTGCGTAGCGATCAATCGGTCGATCTGCTCTTTCGCCGGAATCGACAGCGAGAGATCCTGGACAATATATCTTTTTTATCACAATAGTACAGTCGCAAACGTGCACAAACACTTGTGCTCGATTTATTTCAGAACTCATTTCAATACGGAAATAACCTTTTTTTAAATATTCCAGTGGCCTCGTGTCAATAACGATTACATCGGAGTTCAATCAATTTATTGAACAGAACACCATGCGACCAATGAAATAAACATGAGTGAATAATAATAATTAGCAAAGAAAAACAGACCTGAAACGTTTCGGTAGTTTCCGAGACGTGCCGACAAGTGAGACACTGGACAGTACTCTGTAGACGACCGTCAAACACATCAGTTATCAGACTACGGTAATGCTCTGGCGGTCGCTGCTTCGGCACTGAAGAGTGAATCATTGATGAACTTGGAAATGCGCTATGCACAAAACGATTACCCTTCGAGGTGGGGTGGCGCACTTTCGTGACGGCCACGGGTGACGAAGATGAAGGACTCTTTGGTCTCCGATCCGACTGTTGCTCGCCGTTGCCGACCGAATCGGTGCGCTGTCGCCTTCGGGGACGAATCACCGTCTTGCCATCCTGCAAAACTTTTCACCGTACAAGAGTTTGGAATGCTACGAAAATTCCTTTTCACGTATCAACAAGATAAAATATGAATAAGAGGGACGACAGACCCCATCAGAGCTCCATCCACTGTCGGCGGTCTCGAAGTTGTCGGAGGCAACGGAGGAGCGGTCGCTGTCGCTGGAGGAGACGGAGTGTCGTCGCTGCTGTGGAGACTCTTCGACGGGTGTTCCGTCGCGCTGCTCCCAGGCGTACACGGGTTGGCGCAGTTCTCGGTGCAGCAGATCCAAAAAACACCTGATCAACTCTTGCGAGTCTTGTTGCGCCCAACCGCGAAACTGCGGATACACATTGCGCACACACTGAAAATGTCACCGTTCAATCTTTGCGATTTGTCAACTGATTCAATGCATTCATATGCATACTGAGCAAGGTCCGCCATTAAGTTTTTCATATACGTCACGAGCCAAAAAATTGTAGAGGATTCATCATACATTACGGGCGTTTTTTTCAAACTTCAATACAAAATTTGAATTTTGCGCCCAAAATTTGCCTATTAGAGTACGGTAAGACTACAAGTCTACACAGGATACGTCATGGGGGTCCAATTTTGCTAAGGTATTCATATATGAATCAGAAATCAACAACGGACTAACTCTTCTGCAGCGAAAGAAACAGCATCAATTATTTACTGTTATAAGCAAAGACAAACGGACTTGGAGAAGATTTCGGGGCGACGCGTATCCCAGACGACTGGGCGACCAGATGGTCTTTAGCAGCATCTGGAACGTCTTCGACACGCCCGGTTCGCTCCCGGTCACCGATTTGGCATCGGGCAGATGATCTTGTGTCAAAAAGTAATCTTTCAACGGAGTGCAGTTGGACAGTGCTTGCAAGGCGGCGTTCATGTAGCATGTGTTGCCCAGGTTCTGCAAACCCGTCAATCCTGAAACCAGAGTCAATTCGTGAGACATAGTTAAACGCAAGAAAAAAAGGACTAGCCTCTGGGACAGCGTTCATCAATTTCTTCTTCCACATCGTGACACTGAGTTTGATTGATCTCACCGCGCTCGTTGTATTGTCGGCCAGTAGTCGGCTGAAAGTCATATCAGATCATCGAACAATTAAAAAAGAAAGCAACGTGGCGATACAAACACAATAACACCAGAAATCCTTCAATTAATCATCAAAAAGATCCATGCTTACAACTGAGCGCTGATGCACTTGGGCGACGGTCTGCAACTTTTCTGCTTGCACTATTTTCGCCAGTGGTCCAGCCACTTCCGTCGCTTTCAGCTTCGCCACGCCCTCCGGTCCGAGCAGCGATTCGGCGGCACTCCAAGCGGGAATGTTGCGATCGGCGTGCACCTCACCTTCGCACAAATGGCACCATACTCGCCAGTTGGTCATATTCAACATCAGATTGTGGCCAGCACAAGCCTGCAACACGGAAAAGTTGTTAATGAAACAACAATCAGAACTATCAGACAGGTTTATTGTGGACGAACTCACTATGTATAGGGTTGCCAAACGTACTGATTTGGAGGGTCAAAATTGAATAAGCGCTGGATAGAATGGATCTATCCAGAGCCAAAGCAAATAAATTCAAAGGGGGGGTAAGCTTTCGTCCCCCATTTAAAGCTTTTTCTACAAAATGCAAAATGTACTATTTTGGCAGTTCTGAAATCCGGCAACCCTACTCATGTCTGATCACGATTTCAAGCCAATAATAAAATGCCTACCGCGGAATGAGCCGTACTGTGGTCGCTGCCTGATGAACCGCAAAAGACGAGTTTGCACTGATCGTTCAAGCACAGCCAACGATTCTTCCCCAAGAACGAACATTCCTGACAGGGTTTCTGCAAACAATACGGGTTTGATTTGAATTATCAGCGCTCCGCACCTTTTTCAGTTCCATGAGCTGTCTGAAGGACAGCGCGTGGCAGATGTCGACATGTTCGCAGTGACTGACCGTCGGTTGATTGTCAGCAGTGCTCGACGCAGTCCGCAATCTTGTTCGTTTCGCCGCCATCGCGGGCACTTTGGCGGATTTGCAGTCGGGGTCTTCGTCGCTGTCGGCTCGGCGCCTCTTTTTCGCGCGTGGCGCCGTGGTACCCTCTCGCTCTTCTAACCACCAACTCCAATTAAATGATCGCTACCAACTCGATTCTCTTTTTTCACTGAAAAAGTCAAACTTCGTCGATAACTTTAATATTCAAAGATATCTATCGATCATCTTTCGTTTTCAACAAACAAAATACCTTGCTCTAAGCCGTCGCGATCGCTCAACCTACTTATTCCTGTCTTTCTTGGAAACTGCCTTCATCACAGGGTCACTATTCACAACGCGAAATCCAGCTAGCCCGCAGATTCATTTCAATGTCTTTCTGGAGCACGTAATTTCGCTTGGCCAATGCTGGAATTCCGAAAATTTTGCAACCTGACCGTGCTATTCGTTCTGCTCGAACGCAACAATTGGAAATTGTGGTGAGATTGTGAATTTTGTGAGTCGTCGTCACTTTACAGTATATCTCGACTCATTGCAGAAAACCTATCAGGAACGTAATCTTGTCGAGACTCAAAAATTATTTTCATTGAACGATACCAACTCATTTTTTGCTGACACAAATCTATGTTGCTCATTTCAGGTGTCGTCAAAGCGAGCAGGCAAGGAATATTTGATGATCGCCTTTTGGCGAATTTTATTTACGGACGACCAAAGTTACACGCAAGTATTTTTACAAGTGTGACGGTGCGGATATCAGGAAGGGAAGACGCCGCCGGGTGAACGCTTGGGCTTGCAGTGGTGCTCGCTGAGTTCGTCTTGGTCGAGTATCTCGTGCGCCGTCGCCAGCGGGTCGCACAGGTCGCCGGGCGGCACGGACTGCGTCTCCCAGTCGAACAAGTCGTTGCTGCTGAAGTGTCGCGCCGCCAGGTCGCGCTCCATGTCGCCCAGGATCGCCTCGTAGTTGGGCCGACTGTAGAAGTTGTAGCCGGAGAGACGGTCTTTCAGCGAGCAGACGGACGCGGGCGGGGCGACTTCGACGCCGTAGCCGAGCGACAGTAAGTCGGCGGTCTCCTTGATGTGCATCACCTGCTTCTTGTCGGTGATGAGGCGCCAGGGCAGCTGTCCGGCCATGTTCTCGACGGTCATGTAGAAGACGGACCAGAGGTCGTCGACGCGGCCCATGTCCTGGTGCCGATGGGTGGCGAGCGACGCGTAGCGCACGGTGCCGTGGAAGCCCGAGTGCGCGCGCGGCTCCTTGATATCGCCGGCGGAGCTGATGAAGGCGCGCGCCAGGCCGAAGTCGATCACGAACACGGAGCGGCGCGTGTTCGGCGTGCGACCGAGACAGAAGTTGGACGGCTTGACGTCGCGATGTAGCCAGCCCGCCTCGTGCATGTACTGCAAGGCGCGCACCATCTGGCTCGCCAGCCACAGACTGGTCGTGATCGAGAACTGGTCGCCGGCCGTGGCCTTCTTGAGCTCGCGCAGGTTGCGGCCGCACAGGTCCATGACGACGAAGTTGGCGTCGACGGTTCTGCCCTCGCTGTGCCAGGAGAGGAAGTGGTCGTGCGGCGAGCAGCGGTAGCGATGGTTGAGCGACTGCAGCACGAGGGATTCGATGTGCAACAGCGGCAGGTGCGCGTTGGTGGCTTCGGCCTTGATGGCGACCTCGCGTCCGTGGTGGCGCCAGTCGAGCGCGTGGTAGATTTGGCCGAAGCCGCCCTCGCTCAGCAGCTCGCCCACCTCCCAGCGCGCGTGCAGCAGCGTCTTGGGAGTGAACAGTCGGCGCGCGCCCAACGCTTCCTTGTTGTTCTTCGGCTGCTGCTTCATAGGCGTCGGCGGCGCGTGGTGGCGATGTTCGTGATGGCGCGACTTGCACCCACTTCGGCCTCCCGTCAAGTCCGGCAGCGCGTACTCAGACGTCGTCATGTTTTTGCTCGACCGACTGCCCGCCACCGATGAACTGTGTAAAAGTGAAGCTCGAGTTTCGTCGCGTTAAAAATCTATGTGAGCGCTTCCGTTCACGGACCACTACACGTTCGTAACAAAAAAACCAAAGTTACTTTCAACTTTTTGTAGGTTGAAAGATCCGTCAAACTGAGCTGCCATCGTTGATCGGCCATGTACTGCTCAATTTTTACTATAGGTGAAAAAATACTGTGGTTATTTAGGTGGCATGTCTTGCTGGCTGTCAGAGTTTGGTAAATGTTGCAAAAAATGTTGTGTCGGGTCAATGTTTTTCTGTCTGGTCTGCTGTTTTCTTTACTGCAGTTGACATTGAGAATGAGACGAGCAACAAAGTCAACGCAGTCAATGCCGACCGCTGCATAACAAACGCGCCGCGATCTTTGTCGTTACACGAAAAGTAGACTCTTTTATTCGTAGCATATGGGTGTCGTGCAAATATTAAAACCACTTGGACAGACATAACAGCGTTTCGAAACGATGGCTGGTTTTCGTGGATGGTTCAAATGAGTCCTTCGATGGTGGGCGACGGGATGAGAGACGGTGGGTTACCCAATTCTTTGATGGTACGGATCTCTACATCACGCGGACGGTACGTCCCACGCTCAGCACGACGACGACCAAGGCGTCGGACGAAGCAGAAGAGACAGCACAGATACAGTCCGATCATAATTCCCGCCACCGTTGCCGCGCAGATTAGCCATGCAGCGAGGTTTGTTGATGGCGGCTGCGTTGTGCTGATGATGCCGCTGTCGTTATTCTCAAAATCAAAAACAACGGCGTCATAGGCGAGAGCACCTTGACCGGACCCAGCACCAAAGCCGTCGTACGTCATATCCAGCAACGGTTCTCGACAAAGTAGTCAGTGAGCTCGTTCGCTTGTATTTCATCGTGCGCCGCTCTGCTCGGAAAATGTTGGGAGCGGCGGCCAGACGTTGGCGTTCCTGGCGGCGGAGCGAATCAGCCGTGACACTTCGGCCACCAATCGCAGCTACTGTGTTCTTTCGTGCGCATATGTATGGCTCTGCGAATATAAACATGGAAGAACAGCGCGGCATCACGCTTTTTTCGCATTTTGCATGAGCGCGTTCATGATACTAACAGGGGGATGGACGGAACGACACCGGAAACTGGAGTATTTACAGCGGACGCACCGGCGAATAGATATGAGTCACAGCAGGTACACCACGTTTGTCGCTAACAAAGTCACAACCGACCCCCATCGCCTCGCAGTAAAGCGCGGGCGGTTGCGTCTATCACATGAAAACGAATAACGTTGCGAAACAGACCGAGAATGCACCGAGAGGACTGTTGTGGATGATATGTGAAGGAACGGAACGGATGTGAGAATGTTCGTGAACAATTAGGCGGGTATAAACAAGAAGAAGAATATGTTGGGGTCGTCAGATGAGTCCTTCGATGGCCGGCGGCGGCAAGTAGGGAAGATCCTTGGCGTGTTGGTACTCCTCCCACTGCGGCCGGTACTCGCCATGGTTCTTTCTTCGCTCTCTGATCTTCCGCACCGCGAAAAACGCCGCCACGGCAATCAGTGCCAGAATAATGAGCACGCCGATCACAATCCCCGCGATCGCGCCGCCGCCGATCCCGCTCGAGTCGCTCGTCGTCCCCGGAGTCGTGTTGGTACTGCCAGATTGTTCGACGAAGAGCGGAGCCGCAATCAGTGCAGTTGTAGTCGAATAAGTTGGCGTTGTAAAGGTCGAAAATAGCGTGAAATTGTTCGCCGAGGAGTTGGACGACATTTTCGTGGCGGAGGTGTTTTCTATCTGCGGACAGACGCAGTAAAGAAGATTTCCATCGTTAGGTGATCTGCAGCCGGCCAGTACATGAGCGGTGGTATCGTCTGAAAGCGGCGCAGGTGACACTTTTGTAGCGACGCGCGTACTCGGAGCGAAACGGCAAGAATGGAAGGGCGCTTACAGATCAGACAGAGCAAGTTCCGATAGCAGCTGACGATCGCGCAGGGAGGCGGTTCGACACAACCGACGGCGGCCGCAGCGAGCGACGTCGGGCCCGTGCAAGCCATAATCGCCCGGGTGACTAGGCGTTGTTGCTATGCGCCGCGTCACCGCTCATCGCTAGCGCTCCCTCGAGTATGGCCGCGCGACGAACACCGCCCAGATTGATGAGCAAGCGGCACAAGTCGGTCGCCGACGCGATTGTCGACGGTCGACTGGCGCCTGTGCCCTCGCCCGCCCGGCGTGCACTGCTAATAGCCGCGACGTATTTGATCGCCGGCCTGATTCCTGGAGGACCCCGGGCAAAGAAAACGGCTGCACGCCAAGCTTAGCGCCTGTCGCCAGGCCCGCCGGCACCATCGCGCGACCCGAAAGACTGGTTAGCGCGCTCGAGAACAAACAACGAGCGCGCGGGCTTCGATCGCACTCCGCATCGACCGCGAAATCGAAGCGCACAAAGCGAGTGAACGGCACTGGGCGGGGGCTTCTAGATCGAACACTCGCGACGACTTTAGCGACGATCGCACGATACCGGCGCAGCCCGAGGGCGACCATTGTCGGCGATAGACCGCCGGAAATTTCTCCTCCGCTCGAATGCGACCTTGTGGGACGATTGAATGCATACAGGTGCGGGGACAAACGCCCATTTCGAGCGCATTCGTTCGCGCGATTGGGCAAATTCGACCGCCGGTGTGAGGGGTGTTTGCCCGCGGTTATCCGAGCCCACAAGCGTCGACGACAAATGAACCTTCTTGCCAATCGCCCACAGCGCTCAAACTAGAACTGGATATCTGTTATTGGAAATGTCTGGTCGTCGGTCGCCAGTCATTTGGTACGTAGGCTGCTGAGGGTGAACCGGTTGTCGATTCCGGCTCGCCCGATGCTTCCACTGCTTTACTAGTACTGTTCTCGAATTGATGCCTTTTCTATCAACTACCCCATGATCACGGCCTTGGGCGCAGAGATTCATTTGATTCACGCACGATAAACACCCTTCGGACTCGATATTTGTCGTGTGTTGGGTCACCCCGTTCGCAACGCATTTGGGCCGGGATCGAACTCAATCCTTTGTGGCCCAGGTTTCTCATCAAGCGTATACGATATACCAAACAAACGGCTTTTTTGCTTTCAATTCTATGTTGAATGCCGATCGCAGCACAAATAAATCCTTCATGTTGATCAAAGCAAAGCAAAAAATGCATTCAATTGATTTGATGACGTATTTCGTATTGATTTTTCCTACGAGACTGTGGGATCGAAGTTGCTGCCGTGCTTGAAGCATGATTGAGCTAATGGTGACATCGACGACGGGGCTGCTGCTGTCGACGGCTTTGGTGATGGGATGCAAGTGAAAGAAGAAGTTGGCGCGCCGCCCAAGGAGATGAAGTTCAGCAATCTCAACAACCCACACGTCAACACTCTCTACGGACTAGGCACATAAATGGCTTTCCGGACAAGACGCAGAGCACACGCAGCTGGTCTCGCGAGGATGGCGGCAAACTGATCAGCTCTCAGATCGACGACAAGCAACTGATCAGCCCTCCAACGAAGAAGGCAAGCCGATTAGCCCCTAGCCGAACAGCCCCCCGAAGAGCAGCGTCCAGAGCTCGTATCTCGGCGAGGAAGTTGCCTAACTCCGGTCGATCACCTCGTTTATATATAGTTCGCTGTCTTTTCACCGCTCACTGCCACTCGTAACACTATATCGGCTGGGAACACATTGATTACAAATAAAAGCAGCTGCAATGTATCCAATAAAAATATTGCCATAAATCGTGAATAACTGAGCCAAACAAGCGATTTATTTCAATACGAAAGCAATGAGTTTTTGCGAGAAAAAATTAAAGAAGAGTCGGAGAATGGCTTCTACTGTAGGTAGAGGATCATTGAAGGCACTGAGTGCGAAAAGTGGACCACTCGACGCCTACTGGCCATTTCTTCAATAGCAACCACAACAGCTGCTGGACCTTCAATACGAACAAATATTGACTGCCATCGAACGGCGGCTGATCTGTCAGCCAACTGCCAATTGTCAGCCGCACTGCAGCGAATTGTTAGAACCATACAGAACCACTGTTATTGAGATTCCAACACTAATGCTACAGATTTCCATCGCGAGACGGAATTTGTAATCGATAGGCAAGCAACTCCACAAGGCGCATTTCGTCCGGTTCCATGTGATGAAATGTGATCAGATTATCGCTGAACGCTTCAAAACCCTGCAACATTCAAATATATCACAGAGGATTACGCTGTCTGAAAGATTACCGTTTTCATTGTATAGTAATACCAGAATTTCGGATCTCCATTGTACGGAATTTTTCCGTGAAAGTGCTGCTGCGGTCGGTAAGGGAAGAAAGTATGTCGACCACGGTGATCACGAGTGTCCCCTGGCACAACTCCACCTTTCTCTAGACACAACGCGAGTTGGAGATCTTCCGACGGTCCGTCTGTGCACAGCGAACTATTTGGTAGAAGCTGCTCCACGAACAGTTGTAAGGCAGGTCGGCTGAGCACATATCCCGCGCCTCCGCTGTTGAAGCCATGGGCTGCATAGGGTTTCATTCGGAAGCCTAAATAGTGCGGCTTCGTCGAATCGAAGCGCGCTAAAAGTGTGCGCAGGTTCTCGACAAATACAAAAGTATCGTCGTCCGCTTTGAGGAACCAGTCGAAGTCAGTGCGGTAGTTTGCGAACGTGTAGTTCATGGCAACTTTCGTCTTCGGCCAGAGATGCGCCGAGCCATCGGTCATGTTGCGAAACACAGTGACATGCGGAATGCTCAGTGTTTCATTGATAGACACATCGGTATAAAAAGAATACTTGTCACAACGTTTCGGCCACGTCTCATTCACAGCTAATACTCGAGTGTTATGGAAGCGATTGGAAGTGAGAATCCAGCAGAACAGTTTGCCGCCGCCGCCGCGGATCTGCCGCATGGACGAGGTAGGAGTGAACCAAGAAGACAGCCGAGTCGATTGGAACAGAACGATGAACAGCGCGACAGTGAAAACACCGATGCTGACACATATGAGCAGATGCATACGAAGACGCCACATTGCTACATTCAAGGAAACATGTTAAGCAATCAGACACAACTCCAACGAATCGTCATTGTTCAGATCGACAAAAATTATTTTAAATTCAAATCACACGATCGCAACGTTCGCAGAGCACAGACATGACCAGCATCGCTCAATCGGAGACCTCGATTTATAAGCTGCGATGGCTGACCACACAAGCCCGCAATGCGGTGACAAACGAATGGCTCACGTATCGCGTTTGCATTGCGGCCAATTCTCGGCAATAGATGCAGGCATCGTAGCAGCCGCTCTGCCAGATCATGAATCCGCACGGCTTGTTTGTGCAACTCCACCCCGTGAGAATTATTGCCATGTCATAACATCCGTTGAAATATGATGATATTTTTATGAAGAAACGCATGCGACATTTCGTAATACGAATAAGAAACTGTTTGACGACATCTGCAATGTGTGATATTGGTAAGGTAACTACAATATGATACAGAGAACACTGAATTCCTAACTTGACCTTCTTTTTTCTTTCTTCACTGCACCGCAGCACCGAGATCGAATCCACGAATGATCTCTTTGGGCTTGGGCGGTCCTGAAATGTCACAATTGTTTTACGAATAATGTACAACAAACGATTCGTTGGCGATGTCGACGTTGCGACGATGGTCGAGCAGAGCGGTCACTAAAGGCGCTGAAACAAACGAGCTGAGATGTGGAGGAATAGCGGGCAGGGGCGAAGCTAGGGGGGGGGACGGGGGGGGCGCAGCCCCCCCGTCAGTCTGGCCCG
>JAQGCX010000856.1:0-13566 GCA_034700205.1 Plectus parietinus | reverse complement strand
GTAAATTTCGGAATTAAAAAATTTGCATATGTAAATTTCAAAGTGTACTCCTCGGCGGTTTTGGACATCTGGCAACCTTGTGTATCACTTCAATCGTCATCGAAAACTAATCGGTTGGACCAATTGGCAAATTAACGACAGACTTGGATTTGGGTCTCACAACTACCTTGACCAACACGACATGCTAATATTTACCGTAGTCGTTCATCGTATAGCACAGTGTGTGCGTGCGCATGTCTCTCTAGAAGCGAAGAGAGAAAGTAGCAGTTGTCGTCAAAAAAAAAAGGAAGTAGCAGCGCAAGGCGAAAGTACCCACGTGGTGTCGATCGCGAAGGCGACACTGCGTCATCAGTCTTTTTAATTCAGCGTTTCGTGTTGGTTGAAGAACTAGTTCTGCTATTTAGTTTCGTTGTGTGTAATGCGTGGTTTGTGGGAAAATTACACTTCAATTTGTTGACGTTTCCCTGTCGTTGAAAGTAGGAGTTGATAGACTTGATCGTTGGATCGATAAGGTACCGAGTCGCAAAGTCTGCTGTCTTTGCGCTTTTCGATCCGTTGTGGCTCAGATTACATCTGTCTCGTGTCGACAACTCCGTTGCTTTATTTAGTTTTGGCAGGTTCCCGCAGTTCCAGTTGACACAACCGCCTCCTTCCGAAATAGAGAAAGCGAACAGCGTGTGGCTGTGGTTTTCGATGCGTGTTGTTGATGTGCTTGAACGGGTGCGCGCGTTTTTATGCATGGAAGGCGTGCGATTTGTTGACGGAGCAAGGTGGGTGTAGGCGGAACACGTGAGAAAGCTGTCAACACGGCAATCAGTTCTTGTGCGATTACAGTGGGCGCGAACAGGTGCGATAAACTGTTCCTTCTCCCACAGTTTCGCAATTTCCGCCGCCGGTTAGTGTGTAGTGTTTGTGTCGCGGCGATTCATTGGTGTTAAACGGCCTTCGATACGATGCGCTCACGGCGCGGTCCACGCGTCAAAGACATGCTTCTCGGTCTAGAATCAGTGATGACGGATGTGGATGAAGACACGACGAGGAAGCGCAAAGGGAACAACACCCGTGGCCGTGTGCAAGCCGATGTGTGCAATTGGGTGGCCACCAATGGCGCAGAGTCAGGCGTCTATCGACACCGTCTTCAGTCCAGTCCTTTCATGAACAGGAATCATGCTCGCCTCGACAGTCACGGCGACTATATTTCCCTTTCTGACGAATGCGGTCAGTCGCTGCGCTTTTAATTTTAGTACAGTAACTATCAGTTAAGTGGGAACCCTGCAGACGGCAAAAACTTTCCCATTTAAGCGATTTTTCCCTGAACAAAACATAGTTCAACGCGCACTGAAACCTTTTCCATTTAAGCGACTTTCCCTTATAAGCGATTCCCTTATAAGCGATTCCCTTATAAGCGATTCCCTTATAAGCGATTCCCTTATAAGCGATTTCCCTTATAAGCGATTTCCCTTATAACCGATATTTACTGTAATGCTCTGTTTTTTCAGACAATACAAGTTCGACATCGTCGTCGACGCAATTTCCCGACGCCCCTGATGGGGGCTATGGATGGGTGGTTGTGCTGGCGGCGTTTTTGATCCATTTCATCGCGGACGGAATCAGCTTTTCGTTCGGGATTATGTATCCTGAAATTCAGGAACATTACGGCGCTTCCAAAGGTCTCTCGGCAGTGGCCGGATCTCTATTTCTCGCTATGCCCCTGCTCGCCGGTCCTTTGGCTTCAGCGCTCACAGACCGCTATGATTGCAGGTCGGTCTATTGTCAATATCTGTTATGCCTGAGTGAATCGCGCGATTCATGTCTCAACCACATGAATTATTATTTTTCCCCGTCTATTAGTACTGAAGAATTTATCTTCAGTAAGTATAGCGGACGTATAATTTCAATTTGCAACCTTTGAGATGGATGATTGATGATGACTGTGACTGAGAAGGCCGCGTGTTATACTCATAATTTCTTTGACGGTAAAGAGTGTACTGTAGGAAGCACCGTAACCACAGAATTTTAATTGTGCAATAGTAACTAAATGTCGTTGTGGGACATTTACTAAAAATGGAATGATACTCAATTCAATAAATTCTGGATTTTGGCAGCGTTCGATTGATTTCCGGTTTACCGTTCGAAAAATTCTGACTATAATGTCGACCTGCAATGATTCAATTCAGAGTGATGACGATAGTTGGTGGATTGCTGGCAGCTGCGGGTTTTCTGGCATCAAGATTTGTGTCGGAAATCTGGATGCTATTCATTACATTCGGCGTGATTGCTGGTCTGGGATTGAGCTTCTGCTTCAACTGCGCCATCATCGCCGTCACCTACTACTTCGAGAAGCGGCGCGCGCTGGCGACGGGTATCGCCGTGTCCGGCTCCGGCATCGGCACCTTCATCTTCGCGCCCGTCATCGAGCAGATGCAGCTGGAATTCGGCTGGAAGGGGTCGATTCTGATCCTATCGGGAGTTTTGCTCAATCTGGTGGTGTGCGGCGCGCTTATTCGCGATTTGGAATGGCCAGAGGACACGCTGGAGTACAAACGCAAGCGGTTCATCAAGTCGATGGAGCGAGAGAGCGTGCGAAGCATGCAGTTCCGACCGTCGCGCGAGCCGAGCGTCATGCATCTCAGCGATTACACCGGTGGTCCCTTCCTGCGACATGCCATTTCCCTCCCCGAGATCCCCACCTACTTACGCGATCAACTTCGACTCGAACCGTCGACCAGCCTGCTATCCGTGCGCGATGCCGTCAACGCTGTTACCGACCACAAGCACAGCGACGTTGTTGCCAGAAGTAAAAGTGTCGGCACGTTTCTTCGCGTACCGCAAGTCGTCTTCGACCATCACAGCGCCCAGCTCAGCCATCTCGATCTCCATGGAATGCCCTTCGTCCCCCCGCGACGCCATCGCTTCGCCTCCAACGGCAGTCACTCCATGGACGCCCTCTCCGAAGGCTGTCTCAGCGATTTGATCAACGAACGCCGAAGCGTCAACATCACCTCCAGCTCCGCGTCCGTCGCCGGCTCCGATGAATCGGCTGAAGAGGGGGCCGAAGACGACAAAAACAAGCGTACTGTAGTCTTTCAAAACCACCTGAACCAATTGCGCTATCAAGGAGATGCACAAGTGATTACGAATGATTTGGTGCCAGCGCCACAGGTGATTGGCGACGAAAATGCGGACGAACAGTCAACGCTGATCCATGAATTGAAACCACCCGATGTTTTTGGTCAGTTTTTGGTGCTCACGCGCGCGACAATAGCGAAATGTGTTGGTTTCAGTGGTGGATCCTTTGCGCACAGAACCGAAAGCGAAGAGCGCTCTTCGTAAACACAATCCAAACAACGTCGATAGGATACGTGCGTCGGGACGCGGGGCTCCACCTGGACGAGCGGCGGGCGCGGCCGTGCGCTTTGTATCATGGCGCGGAGCACAGCCGGTCGATGTCGGCTTCAACCGCATTGCAGCGCGTGTTCCTTCCGCCCCCGCCCTCTTCTTCAAGCGCCGGAAACGGCGTCCCGGGGCCATCAAATGTTTGAAAATCTACGAGGGCATCTTGGAGACCATCACCGACGACTTCGAGTTGCTCAAGTCGTTCTCATTCGTTCTCTTCCTGCTCAGCACCTTTCTGCTCTACGCCTTCTACGACATCCCGTATGTCAACCTTCCCGAGTACGCCGTCGAGCACCTCGGCATCACCGAGAAGGAAAGCTCGCTGCTCATCTCCGTCATTGGTATTGTCAACACAGTCGGCATGCTCATCTACGGGTTTTTGGCCGACTGGCCGCCAACCAATAAGGTGCGTTGTCAACAGTTTTTCAATTTCCAAATTCAGATGTCTGGAGCTTTTTATAGTCAGCGTTTTGTACAATAAAAATCACAGCGTCTAGACCGACCCCTCCACGCAAACCATTTCATATTTTCGTAATCGGTTCGTGACAAACAGGCGCAAATTAAGAGTTGCGCGTTGGCGCCTTGCCAAAATTTTGTTCACAACGCAAAAATTTTCTTGTCCTCCCGCCAAAAACCGTAATTTTAGCTAGTCGTAATAAGAAAGAGTAATACAGTATACTTCCTACCAGGTCGGCAATAGTGCTAGGTAAAGAGAAACGAAAGTTGACACCGTAACCTGTTAGGCAAAAAATCATACACTCACACTATCATTGCGGGATTCACTGAGTTTTTGTTTTACACTTCAGCGATACTCAGCGACCAAAAGTTTGTGTCAATGACGAGTTTCAAACTTTTTTTCAAACTTTCAAGACCAAACCCCAGTTTTCTTCTTTACCGATGGCCAAATTTTGAGGGTACATTAAAACTACGCCAACGTAACATGTTTAAGGGGGCATGGTTCCTAAGCTCGTTAGGTGGCTTAGAGGGTGATGTTGGCTTAGGCTAGCATGTACACTGCTAACTAAGCCTAAGCCTAATCAGAAAACAAACTAAAAAACCCGCGTAACATGTTACGTTGGCGTATTATCAAAGCACGTTTTTGACAATATTCATAATGCAATTCTGATTTGCAACGATTGAACGCTTGCAGACCAAGCTGATATGGTACGGGTGTTCGACGCTAGCGAGCGGAGTGTGCATTTTGATGGTGCCGTGGGTGACGAGTTTCTGGGTGCTAGTGGTGCTGTGCGGCTGTTTCGGCTTCTTCATCAGCGCGAACTACTCGCTGGCTTCCGTGATCATTCTGGACCTGCTCTCAATGTCCGATTTCGCCAACGCTTATGGGATGCTCTGTCTCGTCGAAGGATTTGGAACTCTGCTCGGTCCCACTGTTGCAGGTACGCTTGCTTTCTTTCTCCGTTATAGTCAAATTTATCCTATTGAATGTCGCGCCTACTCAAAATCCAGAATTCATTCAATGGAGTATCAATACTTAGCATAGATGCCCTTGGGGTCCGAGGTTCGGGGGGGGGACTTGCAAGTACTAGGGCCCAAAATTCTACGGGATTCGTAAATACGCATATGCAAATTAGGCAAAATTACGATATTTTTGGGCGAGAATTCAAAAAACTTTCAAATTTTTGCCCAAAATACCATGTTTTTTCGGCCTTCGGTGGCAAAATTCTGCTCACTTTTGACCGATTTGGGGGGCCTTAGTATGAATAAAATCTATTTCAAATAATGATCCCATGAAGATATTTAATCGTTAGTGCAGATCTAAAGCTTAATATAGTAGTCGCTTTACCCAGTTCAAAATTTTGACCATATACTATGAATTTCTTCCATGGTTAACTTAACTGGAAATTGAATGTCGTTTGAACAGAAACAAATGATGTTCATAAGATATCCCAATTTTTTGATTGAGTATCATTTATTTATATGACAAATAACAATTTCTTCTTTTTGTCTCACAACGATATTGGCAGTCAAAATTCTCGGTATACGGTGCGTCCTTGAAAAGCGGTTAACCGTCGAAGAAATTACGAGTATACATTCGCCTTTGGATTGCAACGCTTCTTTCAGGCTATCTGCACGATTTCACTGGCAATTACTTCGCGACGTTCATATTGGGCGGCGTGGGCATCATCGTATCGGGTCTGTTCATCTTCGTGATAGAGATCTACCGCTGCACATGCAAGCCGAAGAAGGCCCTGGAGAACAACAGTTCGGACAACACGGCGCACACGATACTGTCCGGCGCAGCTGCGACGGCGTGCGAAGTGGTGTGAGCCGAAAGTGCATTCCTTTGTAACTATGCGTGTTTGCGGTACACAGGTGATACTTCTCTTCTTTCTGACGACATAGTTCGCTTTACTCCCGAATGTGATCTAAGAGCAAGGGTCAGTACAAATTGTGGCATGTTTTGTGTGTTCGGCGTCAATCTCTTTGGTAAACTAGCCTACTACGCACGTACTTGATGAGTCTAGAGTGCTCTAGTAGCAGGTAGGACGTATATTAGTGCGCCCAGAAACCTGTCTCTGTTGTTTTGTTAGCAAAGCGCGCGCTGGCTCGCAGATTACTTTCTCAATGAGTGCTTTCAGATTCGTGTTAGCCTGTCATTGATGTCTACTTGGTGTGTTGCAAATGATTGTCGATTTCCTATTTTATTATGCATTTATTTGTGCGATAAGACCACACTTTTGATTGTTTTGAGTCATTCGGTGTCCGTTTGTTAGAGTGTTGTCGTTTAGATGACAGTCGTTTTCGAAGCAATCTCAGTCGTTTGTGCTCTCTAAGCTGATCATGGAATTCGAACGGTGTTCGAACGGTTATTACTTGCGCTCTTAACAATATTGAAGATTTAGTGCTGTTCGCTAGTCCTTAATTTGTTGAAATGTGATTCGTTGTTGCGCAAAGATCGTACATAATAGAGAATGTACTGAGAATCGTCGACTATGCTCATGTGAATTGGATCAGACAATTGCTGCGACATAATTCGTTACTCGGTGTGAGCTTCATTTGCCCATTTGTGAATCTGCCCCGGCGTTTTTTTGTACATCCGTGTTGCAGCCCTGTTAAGTTGCACTGCGTCGTATACTGAAATAAACCTAGCACTTTTATACTCATAATTTCTTCGACGGTTAACTGCTTTTCAAGGACGCACCGTATAGCAAGAATTTTGGCTGCCAATATCGTTGTGAGACAAGAACAGGAAATAGTTATTTATCATGTAAATAGATGATATTCAATCGAAAAATTGAGGTCTATCATAAATATCATTTGTTTCTGTTCAAACGACATCCAGTTTTCGGTTAACTGTTGAGGAAATTCCGAGTGTAACGACGAGAGCAAAATTTTCATTGTGCATACCGCCATGACACGGGCATTTGACAACATTGCATCATCTGTGCGGGCAATCGCAAGACAACAGTGAATGAACGGCGATTAAAGCACAACCGAGAGAACCTTGCGATGAAGGAGGAATGTACGGACACAATATCAGGTTGGTTCCTTTTTTTTGGCTAATCGGCGTCGTCGAACTGGTCGGAGAGCACTGAGTCTTCTAGCTTCTTGGCGAAACCCATTGGACAACTGAGACTCTTGACGAGCACCTCGTTGACGTAGCCCAAATCTGCCTTCTCGGTGCAGCTCTGAAGGAGCGCAACGGCCTGGTCGCGCAGCGCGGGCAGACGAAAGTACTCGGCCTCTTGCGTGAGCAGCGCTAACCTGTCGGGATCCTTGGGCAGACACGCCTCCCACACCTGACCCGCGGTGCGTAGACGGAGATAGTTGAGTACGATGCCGAAACACTGCGGGTCGCGGTCGATGAAGTACGCGCCGTTGCGGTCGACGGGCAAGGGCGGGTTGTTGGGCTTGGAGTCGAACCACTGGAAGAGGAGGGAGTGGCGGTCATATAGCAGCGTATCGAGCTGCGTGCCGTACGACTGTCCGCCGACGTTGAGCCGGATGATGTCGCCAGAGCCGAGCGACATGGCGACGGAGGGCCGACTGCGCGGCTGCTTTGTGAGATGGGCGGCGTCAGACGGCCGTCGATGTGGTCGACGACGTCGGCGTGACTCAGCCGCGGCCGGCTGCGCCCGATGCTCCGCGAGACGCGAGTTGCACCACGCTGTCGATCGATCGTCGAGTAGGCGCCCGTTTCCTCCGTCGCAGAACGCGATGCGCAACGCCGACCTGGCTGGGGCGGCCTATGTGATCCTGGACGCGGCTTCGATTACCAATAGTTGAGCGGCACTGGAGTTGGTACACGTCGGCGGCGTCGACGGTGGCGGAGACGGCGCCTCTTTGCAAACGTGTCGTCAATGTACGGCAATGCGCGCCGGACCGGTCCGCCTGCTCAATGCATTGGAGGGCCATTCTCCGCACATGGCCGCTCTATGAATCGCAGCGAGTCGCGAGGAGGGGGGCCTTGCGGTGTGTGTGATTTGCTATGGCTGTATATGTACACGAGCCCACCCAGCGCGCCGATCTGTGGCACAGCAGTAGCAGCGGCAGTGTGCGGGCGGCAGACGGCGGGCGTACGCATCGGCGAAGAATAACTGAGGCGATCAAACGCCGGGACACGCTCCCTGGACAGGCACTCTCTCGCTCGTCGAAATACGGCACTCATCTTGGCAACGCTGACGATTATCGCGACTTGTTTATCGCGACGGTGGGCTTGAGACATCCATTCGAATTGCCGCACTGGTGGTCGCCCAGGACGACGGCGTGCTGGCGTTTCATTTTCCGTTCGGCGTCCTACGCCCGACAGCCAATGAGCGCGTCGGCGACGGTCACGTGCCATTCGGCGCTGGCGAATCGATCGCGAGCGCATAGTAAGAGCGTCGTTACTATCATTCAGTGTTTGCAGTGTTCCGTTTACGCTCTCACCGCGGCCGCCCGTCCCGTCCAGTCTACGCGTCTCGGCGTTAGTGGCGATAGCGTGTGAGTCGAGTCCGAGTGCATCGCGTACGTCGAAGACCACGTTGATCGCCCGTCGTAGCCCTTGTTTTGTTCGCCACGTCTCAAGCTCGTCGTCGCCCACTTTGCTCCGTCTGGTGAGCGCTTGTTGCTGGTGTGACCGAGTAATGTTGGATAGCTCCGTGTTCTGCCTGGGGCTGTTTATGTGTGGCGCGTCGTGCTGTCGCTACTTAACTCAACTGTTGTCTGTGGCGCCTTTACTCCTTTCGCATGTAGCGAAGGACGCGGTTTTTTCGGATCGGTCGGTGGGTGCATCGGTAATGGCGGTCGATATGTGGCAGTGAGGGCCGTTGGACGCGCTATACATTTTAACTAGCGGTGAGCGAGGCAGGCCGGACGAGCGCCTAGTAGGCAGGCGACTGGTGCGTAGCCAACGGCGAGAGAGGAGCGTAGGGCTGTGTACGCTCGCTCAATCGGCTCGCCCTGCTGCACAGCCGCCTCGTCGGGCGCCGTCGGCCCGGTCGGTCGGCGCAGACGTGGAAACGGGCGTCGCGCCGGCGCTTGATTGAATTTCTGCTCGCACACGCCGATATTTCATTCTGTCGGACGCGGCGCGCGTGTGCGTGCTCGAAGACAGCAGCAGCCGCGAAGACACCATCATACAGTAGCCGACTCCCTTCGTTCCCTGACCGGGCATTAGTCTCAAAAAAGATGCAGCCGGTGCTATTACGACACAATCGGCTTTCGGGGCGTCGACGTCGCGTCCCTCGCCGGTCGTCAACGATCGGCGGACGCTTATCTGGTCGAGCTGGCGGCGCTGTCCGGCAAAAAACGCGCGCGCCAACCGCTCCAGCATCTAAATGATGATGGCGAGGCGAGAGTGAACGCCGCCGTCGCCAAGCCCGCAGCGACGCATCAATTGCCGAATCTTGCAATCGCGCCTGGAACGGACCAGCACTCTGGTTCAAAACAGGTGCTCCCGCCGGCCTGCTTGTGCAATCCCCATGCCATGCTCGGCTCGACCCTGCGTCCGCGGCATCGACACGCACCGTAGTGCCACGCAGCGACGCTAATGGCGCAGCGGAACGCCGGGTGCTGGGGCGTCAAGCGTTCGTTCTAGGCGGAACAGCCCGGCGAGCAGTGCGCACACACCGATAACCACCGCATCGATTCAGTCCGGTTCGGTGCTACGGACGCGTTTACGTCACGCACGCACCGGTGTGTGTACGGTCGACGGCCAGCATGGCCAGTCTGAATGGCGACGCACGCGCTAACAGCAGGCAATTCGCCACTCGCTTTCATTCCCCCCTTTCATCCCATCGCGCGTCCCATCTCCTGTTTCGCGTAGTAAGCCGACCACTCTTGCAGATTTACTGACTCATGGACGACCGTCCGTGACTGAGCAGCTACCGCAGCGCCATGCAGCAACAACCGCCACCACCGCGGGACGAATCGTCCAGTATACATCCCAAGCTCCGCGGCAAACGCGGCCGTGTTGGCGACGAGCAGTCCGCGTCCGCCAGCACCGACTCCGGCGATCCCCCCGCCCACAAACTCTCCCGTTCCGTCGAGCAGCGTTTGTTTTCCGGCATTTCCAGTACGTCTCTCTGCCACAAATTCGATATCATCTCGCAATTGAATGCGTGTTTCATTTTAGCGAGTGCGGACCAGGCCGCTTCCACGCCCCCGGCTGCGGGCTTTGAACTGTGCTTGACAGACTGGAAAGGGACTCGCGTGCTGTCCAAGCCGCCGGGCCACGACTACTATTTGCCGGGCTGCATCAAGCTAGTGCGGAGCAATCGCGACATCGGCGTGCAGTTCGACGATTGCGCCGACCAGCCGCCCGTCTTCTTCAACGACGTGGTGGAGCAGAAATGCGTGGAGATCATCTCCGACCAGGCGCCCATGCCCGAGCAGGTCAAACTCGGCACGGTCGTGTGTGCGAGACGCAACGTGGACGAGCCGGGATTCAGACGCGCCGAAGTAATCGGACTGAGCATGCAGCCAGTCAGTTTCCAGGTGCGCCAATCCACGCGTATTTGCACTACACTCAGTGCCAATCTATTTATGCGAATTGTATTGCAGGTGCGATTCAATGGAGCGTCGTCGCCATCGGGGGAGGCGGTGTGGGTGTCGCGCGCCAATGTGCGTCTCATCCGCCCGCCATGGTACGAGGAGATGGCCGCGGCCGGCGAAACCGCCAGCACCGACACCTCCGCTTCGTCCTCCGGCTCCTTCGTCTTCGGCGGCCACGCACCTCCACTCATGACCCCCACCACCCCTATCACACCGCAGTCCGCTCCACCCGTCGCCGCACTTGCCATCCGCCAAGGAGGCATCGCCTCTCGAGTCAGCGGCGGCAGCGGCGAGTCCAAGAAGAGCAGTCTCGCCAGCAACGAGCCCGACTCCGACGACGACGGCAGCAAGGACGCCCTCCAGGTCGACACCGACATGGGCGGTTCCGAGCAGTACAGCGTCGCCAGCTTCTCCGGCAACACCACTCCGCGTTCCGTGACGAGCGAGCGAGCCATGGCGCAGCTGCTAACCCCCACAGGACAACAGCCTTCGACTGTGTTTGACGAACCTGGCGGCTCTGGATCGTCCGGCGGTTCAGCTGCCGGCGCGCTGCAACAGCGCTATAAAAAGGGCGAAATTGTGACCACACCCGGCGGCATCCGGAAAAAGTTTAACGGCAAACAATGGCGACGACTGTGCTCGAAGGATGGTTGCAACAAGGAATCGCAACGGCGCGGCTACTGCTCCAGACATCTCAGTCTCAAGGGAAAGAATCTGCGCATGGACGGAGGTCCCAACATGTCGCCGGGCAGTGCGAGCGGCGGGATCGACTGGCCGCACCATCCGGACTTTGGGGACTTTAGTCCGGTGGACGTGCCAGGCGCGCTGCGACGCGGCTTCGACGAAGCCGAGGTCGCCAACACGCTGCTCAACTTGCAGAACCCTCGACCGCAGTTCCAGCCCGGTGTGGTCGGCGGACAAGGATCGCGGATGTCGCCGGGAGCGGCCAACTTTCCCCCGCCGGGTCACTTTCTGCACCCGGCGACACCGAAGGACAGTTACCACGCGCGGTTCATGTCTGCGTCGGGGCTGTCTGGTGTGCAGGGGACGTTGAGCGAAGAGACGCTGGCGGCCCTGAGCGCACAACTGAAGACTGCCACGTCGGCCGGCGCGGTCGATTCCCGCACACGCACTGTGGAAACGCAGTTCCCGACGCCGCAGGAGTTACTGCCGCTCATGCCCGTGCCCGCCGGCAAGAAGGGCAAGTCGACCACGGCGCTCGCAGCAGGTAGCAGACAGTGCTTAGTGTTTTTTGCCACAACCCGAGTGGTGCTGGCGGGCGATGTAAGCGCGGGGCGGAGGTCGTTCGGGTCGCGTCGGACCAGCTGACTGCGCTCGTTGCGCGTCAGGCGTCGACGGGTGTTTGCCGACGGTTGTGCGCCGTTCGCGAGCCTACTACGTAAGTGCGTTTATTCGCATCATTCGCCCCGACCGAGAGGGACGTTTGGGGCGGGTTTTTCGCGTCCAAGTCGGATCGACCTAATCACGCGCCCAAAGAGGCGGAACCAGGCGTTCGCGACCCGCCGTCGACGATAACGACCGCGCGGAGTCGGCACGTTGTTTGCGTCGAGTGGCGCGTAGTACTTTTTGGCCATTTTTATCGGTCGCCGGCGAACGGAGGGGACTGCGGCCTTTTGTCGGTGCGTACTACAAGGGTGTACTATGCGCGCTGTCCATTCAACGCGCCGACGACCGTCGCTGCGTCGTCCGCCGGCCGGCCTGTCGCTTTACAGCGTTCGTCCTCGCTCGCGTTCAACGAATCAACGTAGGCGTACGAATACTATGCGCCGTAGTACGGGTGCGCCAGCCAGCCCCCGCGGGGACCGTCGTCCGTCCGTCCGTCATCGCTCACAACAGGGGCGTGTCTCCATGCATCGCTCCGCACCACAACTCACAACTCTCCTCACACACATCCAACAACACTCTTTCAGAATCGGCCACGGATTCATCCACTGTCCCTTGGCATCACTTGATCCCGTTCCTCACCGCCCAGCCCTTCGGACCCGCCCAGCATTCACCACAGCAAGCTGTCTCCAAGGGATGTCCGCTCCAACCCGATGGCTCCCACACCGTCACCACTACCGCCGCCACCCGCACGGCGCCACATGTCACGTCCAGCGCTACCACCATGTCCGGCGGTCGGCCCACTCAGTCCACGTCTGGCGGCGGCAGCACTCAGGCAAAGGAGTCGCCGACGTCGCCTATCGCCAAACAGCACGACATGGCCATTCAATTGGGTACGTGCAAGTCCGATGAATGACCGCGTCGCGTATGCGAGTGTCCACATGTTTCAGATCGCGACGATATCGTTGACATAATTGACGACGACGACGATGACGTGTTCGAAGAGGTGGTCAACGAAGAAGAGGCGGCGCTGCTGCGTCAGGCCGAGGCCGACCTGTTTGTGCTCAAGAAGCGTCGCACGCAAAGTCTAGGGGCGCTGCCGAAGGACGAACCTAAGAGCCCAAAAAAGGTGCGTGATTCATCCTGGCTGCAACGGCCGTCTGGTCTGTCGCGCCTGTAAAATATTGTTTCGTAATCGACTGCGCATTTCAGCAACGCGAGCATATTCGCCGACCGATGAATGCGTTCATGATATTCTCGAAACGACACCGACCGCTCGTGCACGAGAAGTTCCCGAATCGCGACAACCGGACGGTGTCGAAGATACTGGGAGAGTGGTGGTACGCATTGGGGCACGATGAGAAGCAAGAGTACCACAATCTCGCCACGCAGGTGTGTCCTTCCCAGAGGTCGGCCGTCGAGGGTGGTGGGGGAGTACAGTCGAACCCGGATAAGTGCACAAAATGCGTATCAATTGTCACCGCCACCGCACAAAGAGGCTACGCAGTTCTGCGTAGTCAGTTTTCATGTTGGCGTGTGCTCAAACAATGATACGCATTTTGTGCAATTATTCGGTTTCGACTATATGAGTATGGACTCATACCTCGCAGCTGGGTTAAAACCCAACGCTGCCAGCAAAACGGCAAAAGCGATGAATATTGAGAAACACAATGGCGACAGGTTAGTCGTTGCTAGGCGATACGAGCCGTGCGCGTGCTTTCCTCGCGTTTTACTACTGTCGCCATTTTGTTTCTCAGTCGAACCCGGATAAGTGCACAAAATGCGTATCAATTGTTAGAGCACACGCCACCGCACAAAGAGGCTACGCAG
>JAQGCX010000855.1:0-13575 GCA_034700205.1 Plectus parietinus | reverse complement strand
GCAGAAAAGTTGGGACCGGCCCTATGTGTCGATATAGGCGAATTGTCGATATATCCGATGTCGATATATGCGAGGTTTACTGTAGATATAATTTAATTGCAGAGAGTTGCGCAACACCGTCAGAGGTTTGTGCGAACAACGGCGCGATCGTTCGAAAACGCTTTTGCGGCCAAAAAGGGCATCATCATTGCTTCGCAAGCTACGAAAACGTGCAAAAGAGCGTCAGAAATTTGACATGAAGAGCGCCTCAATTGCCATTATTCCCCTTTCGTCCACAAAGGAAAAAATGATCGGGTCCGACTTGGAAGATAATTATTTTTTGGAACTTATTCAAGATGATCGCCTTTAAACAGCACAGTAACAATCACTCTGTAATGCAAAATGTTCGATGAACATTAAATTATCGTGAATTTGTTTAAAGTGTGCAGTGTTCATGGTGACTCACCCAGCTTCTTTTTTGTGATTCGTGAAAGTGTTCAACAGTTTTTAAATAATTCTTCAAAGCCATTGTCTATTTCAACCCGAACGAAACCCAACTTTTTATAGCTCCGAAAGAATGTAAATAATTTGACAACGAGAGAATTAAATGCGTCAAAGTTCAAAATCTTATGTAGCGATTACATTTTAATTCTGGTACGTGCTGAGTTACTAATGAAGAAGTCGACTTACTCTATCGGACTTTGAAGTCCAAAATTGTAAACTGTCAGTTGATAACGTGGACCAGTTTTCTTTTTCGAGCAAAAATTGCGAGTAGTTCCTGGATTGTACTGAACGCATATTAGTCTGTACGCACACGTTATTTGCTTCATCAAGTGCAAATTAGCAAACACCCGTACTTTTTTTAGATCCAGCCAAACATCCCTATCCGCTTAGATGGTCTCTGCGGGATCAATCATGTTTCTGAAAGTTAATTGCATAGATCAGTCTGTTTTTTCACGCCAGGACAGAGCCATCTTTGCTGTCGTCTGAGTCAGTCCTGGAGTCTGATTCGGTATTACTGATATACCGTACAAGTCGCAGACATGCGCATTGATCTCCTTATGTGATGTTGCACGCGGTGTTGCGTGGCAACTAGCGCTTGAACACTTGCGCGTTGAGTGGGATCAAATGTGTTATGATGGAAAAAACGTGGAGGAGAGGGGAAGGATGGTTGCGTGGATGGGCGGGGATTTCGACCCGATTCCGTGAGGGGCAATCGAATCAGCGAAGCAGATCGAGGGCCGCGATGAAGACGAGGTCGACGCGGACGCCTTGGAACAGTGTCGCAACGAAGCGACGGCGACGGGCGGGTGCTGGAAAAACCACGCCGGCCGGCAGATGAGGACGGGCAATTTTGACGGCCCCGACGCAACTTCGGCCCAGATCGCGACGACCCGGGTGCCAGTGTCGTCCCGGTACCCCAGTGGCCTTGTTGCGATGCGCGAGTCTCGCGCCGGCACCGGGGCAAGACCCGAGAAAGTGATGGCCGGCTGGTTCCGACGACACACATTCCGTCTTCGTCCGTGTCCATCCTCGCACGCACCCCGCGCACTCGGTCAAGGCCATTTCGCACTCGTTGTCACAGTGGCAGCGCGCCTGGAAAGTAGCGGCCCAGCGCGTTGAATGGCCACCGCGTCGGTTGATCCGGGGGATCCGGCTCGCGTGCAGCGTGCAAGCCGTCTTTCGGGCAGTATTGCGCAATGGGAAAGGCGAGAGTGACCGGGGAGACACTGTCAATTATCGGCGACGTCGGCGAGTGGTGCGCGCGGGGAAAGGCGCCTTGGACGACCCAAATTTACGCAACCGGGCCGCCCCGGAGACGACCTTTGACGAGTCGGCCCCGATTTCGCGCCGTCTGTTTCAAGGTTATCGCTTGACCTTTTTATGTTGGTCACCCATATTTGGAGCGGACGCAACGCGAATCGTCTGCCCCCTCTTCACTCGGCCCCAGTGCCCCGTGTCACGTCGGGGGCAAGACCTTTGCCAGCGTCAGTCGACTTTCCTTCCCGAGCCGTCTGGTCGCTAGCATGGCACTCTGCCTTCGAGTCGGCGTGTGACGCGGTCGGCCGCCCTCCTCCTGCAAGTAGTTAGTTGGTGCTGGTGCTCACCCGTATCACTCATCCGTATCCTTCCTTCCCGCACTCAGAAAACGGTAAGGTTTTCCTTCCGCATCTCGGCGTTTCGTTTTTTATCGGCGTCTTCCTCTGTGCGCATGCATACTGCAAAACCCGTTTGATCCGCCCCGTCGCCCTTGGCTTACTGACGCGCAGGTAGTTAGTTGTGCGGCGTCGACGCGTTCGTGTCATCCCGTTCGCAGCTGCGCTCTTTTCGCTCCTCTTCTCCATCTGCTTCTCCACCTTATGGTTCTTCTCCAACATGATGATATCGCTATTTCTTCCTTCAGCGTCGTCCCGTCTCAGCTTGGACATGAGTCTTTACCACAAACTCAAACTCAAAGAACAGCGGTCGTCGGCCATGGATCTGACCACGTCGACCGAGTCGCCGCCGACGTTCCAGCGGTCGAACAGCAGCGGATCGGCGTTCCGCTCGCCCGTCATCACCAGCACGCCGCCGTCGAACATGACGTCGTTCAGCGCGGACCACGCGTCTCCTTACTCGACGATTGTACAGCCGACGGCACTGCGTCCCTTCTCGACGATCACCGATCCGCTGGCTCTCTACAGTTACTACCAAGCGGCGCTGAACCAGATGAGCCAGGGCCTGTCGCCCGATCTCGCCGCCTTCCGACAGCCGGCGCCGCTCACACTGCCGACGATTACGAAACGCTGGATTGAGAAGCCGTCGGCGCAGCACGCGACAGTATTGCAGTCGCCGAAACGCAAAGAGTCGCTCTCGCCCGATTCTCCGCAGAGCATGGAGCAGAGCAGTTGCAGTGGATCGCGTGGGAGCAGCTCGCCAAAGCGTCGCGACCGTGAGCCGCCGGTGGCGGAGAAGCTGAGCTGGCTGGCGCATTACACGCCGAACCCGAACATGTATCTGAATCAAGGTTCGGGGACGCAGCAGTCTCAACAGTCACCGGACATGAATTCTTCGCCGGAACAACACGAAACGACGGTGTGGGAGCAGTTACAAATGCCCGTGGATCAGATGGGAGCCGGACCGTCGGCGTTGACGACCGCTCTGATGGCGGAATACCTCGAGGACGACCCGCTCCTGTGCGCGATTTGCGGCGACAAGTCCTCCGGATTGCACTACGGTATCTACACTTGCGAAGGGTAAGTGAACGGTTACGTGAGGCACGGCGTTATTGCTGACTCTACGTTGCGCGATTCTCAAAACGACCTTGACGTCTCGGATTTTCTACCGGTTCGGGTTGTTGATCAGAAGAGTCTAGCATTATTTGCTTCTTTTTGCGTGCGTGCGATGGCGATCTCGGAAGGTTGGTATGCGTCATTTTGTTTACCCCTCGTCTGCGATCGAGCTAAGAACGACGACTTGCAGTCATACGACTATTGTTGGCAATTTGTCCAAGGTCGGCATGAACGCGCATTCCCCCCGAAATCAGGTTCGGTTCGGCGCGTCGGTTGCCAAATGGGTGCTACTTGTCGTGTTGCGCTAGCGAGTGCGCGCGAACGCGTTCGTGTGAGATGGATCGTAGCTGCTATCAGTAGATCGCGATGGGGCATTACGGACGGGCGGACGACGGGAGGGAGGGATGTTCTGGGGAATCGGGCCGGTCGACATTGCGGCGTACGTCGGGGCGCACCAAAAACCGCGTCGGGAGCTCGACCTGTCCTAGAAGCCCAGATTCGCGATTCGCGTCGTCCGTTGCCGTCGCGGTTATGTAATCGCCGGTCGTTACCGCCCCGATCAGGGTCAGCCCGCGGCGTTCTTTTTCCCGTCATCCTCCCGATCAGGGCCCGTCTGATTTCTGCGCCGACACGTTCAACAGTCTCCAATAGTTTACCCTTCTACTGCGCTGTTCGGCCCCGTAATCGCGTTCCATTAAGCCGTGTCACGGTCGCCGTCAAATCCCGACCACGACCCCCGAAAAAGAGTATTCGTTGAACTATCCCCGACCACGACCCCCGAAAAAAAATATTCGTTGAACTATCGTTTCCGTCTTCGATCATCCTCCATGCGCACGGCCACCGAACACACACTAACTGTTAAAAAGCCATCATTCGTTGAAACCCATTTTCGGTCACCCATCTGTCACAGACAAATCCCGAGGGAACAATTTTACATGACTTCATAAAATACGGGTCACCTAACGAAGCAGTCATACGCACATTATTGTTGGCCGCACAAATTACAAGCTGAATTAGATTTCATAATGACTTCTTTTTAATTAAGAAGAATACCCACCGAGGATTTTCAATAAAGCTAACAAAATATGTGAATAGGTTATTTTATGGAATCAGTCACAGACAAATCCTAAGGGATCAATTTTTTTTTTGTGATAAAATTAGTAAAGATCAGTATTTTTCTGGTGTGCCATGGACAACAGTGTAGTCTACTGGGACCTGCTGTGGTAACCAAGTACATATGCGGTGCTGTCACCAGTGATGCGTTGAGCCGGGGCCGAAAAAGTAGTTGTGCCGTGTCGAGCGAGGCAACCTGGCTGACAGAAAAGTCTGTCGGAAAAACCCGTTCGTGCCGCTGCTGGCGCGACTGAGCCGACCTTGGTCGCATTGAAGCCAAGTAGGTCTAGGTTGGCCTTTGCCTGGCCCGACCAAAAATTCACACGGCGGCCACTTTAGCGTACGACCTTGGTGCAGCTGGTTTGTCCCTCAATCGGCCTTGACGTTCCGGCCGACCATAACTCGCGTCATTCTCCGCACTCACTTGTCAATCCCCCGTACGCGCTTCAGCTGCCATTCGTTACTTTTTACTCGTCCACATCATACAGACTGTTGTCGTTGCAGTTGTAAGGGCTTCTTCAAACGAACTGTCCAGAACAAGCGTGTCTATACTTGCGTCAGCGGCACCGGTCGCTGTCCCATGACCAAAGAGCAGCGCAATCGCTGCCAATACTGTCGATTTCAAAAGTGTCTGCAGCAGGGAATGGTGCTCGAAGGTAAGCTAGAGAAACATGTCGCATCTTGTTTCATTGCCTCTTCTTCAGCCGTTCGAGAAGATCGCATGCCTGGTGGGCGCAACGGCAGCGCCATCTACAACTTGTACAAGGTATCCACTCATTCGTTTCGCAATCGAACCAAAGTCACAATTGGTTATGTATTTCAGCTGAAGTACAAGAAGACCCGACGACTCCAAGCGTTGTGCGAAAGTATTTTGCGAGGGTCGCTGGACCCGACGAGCGTTTCGGGACCGCGACCGACGTCCGCCGTTTCGTCGGTGGGCGGCTACAGCGGTCACGCAATGGAGCAACCACTGAACCTGAGCAAAGCGCACAAACGCTCCGCCAGTGACTCGCTCGACGACAACGAACGCCCGATCAAACCGCCGCAGCCCGTCCGTCCCCGCAGCGACAAGAATCTGATTCAAGAGTTGATTGAGAACGACCGGCTCGATGAGCTCATCAATCTGCGCGGCCTGCGCACCACCGACGACAATGACGACGAGGACGAGGACGCCGTGCCCGCCTGTCAGCGCCTGTCGCGCATCGGCGACGAGATCGTCGAGAAGCTGGTCGAGTGGACCAAAGTGCTGCCGTTTTACATCGAGCTGCCGGTGGAGGTGCACACGCACCTGCTGACCAAGCGCTGGGCGGAGCTCGTGCTGCTGTCCGCCTGCTTCTACGCCACCGTGCACGCCGGGCCGGAGTTGGCCACCGTGGCGACGCCGGTGTCGTCGACGACGGCGGAAGAATCGGTGGACGCGGAGCGCATCTCGTTCTCGGACGCGAGCGTCAACCTCCGCCTGCTGCAAAAGCGGCTGTCGTCGGTGATGGGCAAGGATGTGCCCTACGAGCACGTGAACCGCGAGGCCGGCGCCCTGGTCGACAAGTTCACGGCGCTTCTCAACAGTTTCTCGCGTCTGCGCCTGACTGTGGAGTCCTACGTGTGTCTCAAAGCGATCACTCTATTACATCCAGGTACAAATTTTTTGCGTTCACAGCCCACGGCTACAGTCAAGGTTGCCGTTCCGCGGTTCGCCCAATGCCCTTGCCATTAGTCAACCCTTTCTAAAAACCGGTTAAAACCGGTTGGGTGTTCGGCATTCCGTTCCGAGCAAAAACGTTCGAGATCGCTCGATGCGTAGAAAAACGTCGCTAGTGATGGCACAAGAAAGATAAGACGCATTTTCAGGGGATATTCCGCTGCATCCAAGAGTGTCCCTGATTCAAGACCAGTTCGTCAAGGCGCTGCAGATTCACCTGAGTCAGCACGAGGACGGGGCTCGACTGACCGATATTCTCACGTGGTTGCCGATGCTGCACTCGGCGTCGAGCGTTCTGCTGCACAGCAAGATGTTCTACGTGCCCTTCCTGCTCTGCAAACCGCCGCAGTGTGCGGTGACCACCATCAAGCAGGAGTCGGACGCCGATGACGATAAGGCGAGCAGCAGCTCGACCTCGACTTCCGCCAGCGACGACTCCCACAAGCCGCCGTCGTCGGCGTAGACATTGTGTTAACGTAAACCTCGAATAGCGTGAGCGCGAGATTCAGTAGACAGCCGTGCCAACGTCGATGGACGGCTAGTGTCCTCGTCCATGAAGCGATGTGATAAGACGAAGAGTATGCAGCAGAGATACCGTATCCTTCTACCTTTGTGCCGATCCATTTGTGCTGAGCGCGTCGATGTACAGAAACAGAGAGCGTGCGTGTAGGGCGTAGTGGAGAGTTGCTGCTGTGGTCTGTGCTTCTCGTGAGCTTCCTCTAGTCAGGATGTGCGTTATCTTGGTCCCGGTTGCCGCACAGTCGCTGTCCGCGGCTCGGTCTGCGCTTTTTTTCTCTCGCTTTTCTCGCCAGAATGATTTCGGCAGCTGACTGAGGTTATATTCGCCCATCGGTTGGCCATTGCGCTAAGTCACACACCGTTTCTGATTGTCAACTCTTGTCTTTGTTCGCTTACTGTACGTAAAGGAACCTCGTGACTCATATGTTTTTTTTTTGCCGTCTATGCATGTACAACAGTGTTTTGCCAATGGTCTGTTCTCGCGTGCTTCCTATCTTTCTGTTTCACTTCGGATTTCCGACGCTAACCGCCTATTATTTTGTGACCAAAAATGGACCCCCAGAGTACAGATGTATGAACATTTCGAATTACCCTGTATCATTCGTGTTAACTTTATTAATATTGTTTTTTTGTAGAGTGCGCACAATACACTGTTGGTACTGAGTCTTGACCGAAAGAGGTGTTTTCGTTCGGCTGTTTAGATCGTTGCGTAGCGATCCCTGTCTTAGTCTACTCATGACACGCGGTGATAGATCGCTCTCCCTGTGAATGTGTGCGGATGCATTTGCGGTTCCGCTCGTCGCACTGAGAGAAGTAAAAGGATATCGGGACAAGCAAACGCATGTATGCCCTGCGAACACGTATACTCATTGCGATAAGCAAGATTCATCTATCGACCGATTTAGCCACCGTGGTTCTGCCCGTACTAATACGGCATGAGAGAAAGTACACAGCGTGCCGACATCAGCAATCGACGACGGCGGCGACGATCTCATCCTGCCTGGCATCGCTGGCCCCGCATCGATTTGTGCCGGATGTCGTATAGCCATGGACTATAAGGCGTCTGCTTGGTAGCCGGTAATTGAGTGACGATCGTCGTTTCCGTCCTCACCTCTCTCGTCAAATGTCGCAGGTCGCCCGCGTCCGCCTTGTTTGCTCGTCCGCCTTCCCACTACCTTGGCGACTAATTCATCGGGCACGCGCGCTCTCCTTTTGATTGAATTACCGAGCAAATGGGCTCGAAACAGCGTCGTGATAGCCTGCGATTTGGCATCAGCTCGCCGCCGGCGGTTCGTAGGAAGTTGGGCGTGAGCTGCGGCGGCGCGCTGGCCAGTCTCAGTCCGTCACCGTTGCGCCGCACGCGCTCGGCATCTCCAGCGCCGCCTCACCGCTCGCCCGTCGTGCTCGATGGCGCCCGTCAACTCCTCGTTCGTCGCTCTTGGCAGCGAGGCGTCAAGTCGCGCATCGGCAAGACCGTCTACGCCCACCTGATCATCCGCTGTCCGCAAGCGCGAACCATGTTCTCCAGCGGTCAATCGCAGCCGTCGTCTTCGGCCGAGCGTCATGCTCGGCATTTCGTCGATCTGCTTAATTGCGCCGTGGAAAACATGCACGATATGGACACGGCGCTCGCACCGTGGTTGGCGCTTGTTGGTCGAGGACATTCTGGATTTGCGATCGGACACGACGAGTGGGACGCTTTCGGTCAGGCCATTGTAGACGCGGCCAATGAATGGATTGGACCCGGGAAGACGCATCGCGACACGATCAGAGCGTGGACGGTGCTGGCCTCCTTCCTGGCGGATAGATTGGGCGTGGGGTGCGACCAAGTGAAGAGCGGTCGATCGCGTTCGCCGACATCGAAGGACACGTCGCCGACGACTCCGACCATGCTGGACCTGCTCGCCCTGGAATTGCCGACGGCTCGCGCCCAGAAGAGTGCGCCCGGTTCTCCATCGCCCATGCATCCTTCGAGTTCAAAATGCGCAGCTTGGTTGCTAGGATTTCCTAATCGCGAATAAATCACAGCTGCTCGTCAATGTTTCAATTTGTTCATTTTCAATCTGATCACGGTTGCGTGGCTTGTAATAGACTGCCTTTGATGTTAGTCAGGTTGGATAATGCTCGGATAACAGCTCTTTGTCAGTGATCGCTCGTGTTTTATTCAAGCCGGATGGTGAATTCTCAGGCGCAAGACTGAGTGCTTGCGCACGTCGATTCTTAAAAGCGGCAAAGGAATGTGCTATTGATAAGAAACTCCTCGCTTGCATATTTTTTAATGCGATTGTTGCTCAAATAAAAATCAATATTAACACAATTAGCAAACAATTTGACACATACGACACACAATTTTTCTTCATTACTTATTTTTTTCGTCCAATCCGTCGGAAAGAGCCCCGTATCGAACTGATTGGTCCCCGAGCTTTCCATTGCCGTGCTCAAGGAGCATTTTTGCTTCTCTTCGCTTCTCTTTTGTCATGAAGAGCATTTCGACTTCCTCGATCGGAATGCCCTTGGTCTCAGGGACGAATATGTAGAAGAAAACAAACGCGACAAAAGTGATTGCCGCATACACGAAGAATGCACCTGAAATGCTCGATAATGTTTGCTGATCAAATTGGAGTATAAATCAGTGATGTTCATGGGCCGGCACAGAAAATTTCAAAAATCAGTCCGCGGCCGGCCCAGGTCCACTGAAATTTTTAGGCCCAGGCCCACTGAAAATTTTTAGGCCCAGGCCCAGGCCCACCGTTTTTCCCGTCGACCTGGGTGGGCCGTGGGCCTCTTTCCGGCCCATGAACATCACTGATATAAACGTACCATATTTGGTGACAGCTTCGCTCAAAGTGAGGAATGTAAGTGAAATGATAAGATTAAAAATCCAGTTGGTAGCTGTGGCGAACGAAACACATGTACTGCGCGCCCATAAGGGATACACTTCGGCGTTGAACACCCATGGTATCGGACCATAACCTACAACAATAAACCATTTTAATTCCGTTCATTTTTCATCAACAAAGCAGGTAGCTAACCCGAAGAAAAGAAAGCCAGGTAGATGACCATGAGAACAATCGGAAGCCAAGTGTACTGCGTTGTGCAGTAGGTGGCGGCCCAAGAATAGTTTCCACCGTCATCGTCAAGATCCGACGAATGTGAGCACACACCAAATTGTGACAAACTCCTGTTGTCCTTGTTCACCGGCATGCATTGGCCAACAAAGCCAGGATATAAATTCGCATTCGGTTTACTTGGCGTTTTGCTCATTCCACAAAAGCCGCATTTTTCCAGCGTAACACAGTAATCACAATTACTGTAAATTGGTTTTAATTTGAGACTTGTTAATCATCGATAAAATGATTCGATGCAATAAACTTACGTGGTACTCATGCAATCTTCGAGTGTTGTGTTCCAGGACGGATCCCGCGCCATTATCAATGAGTCGTTGGGAGTGATTCCGGTCCAATGGTCGGTGGCGTTAAAGACAAGCGTGTCTTTGTTAATGAGCAGGAAACCACCGCCGAGCAGCACCAGACTGATAACCACTCCGCCCACACTAACGAGCAGCAGAATGCGCCGCCCCACGCGTTCGATCAGGAACATTGGAAAGAACGTGCAGAAGAAGTTAACACCTAAACCACCATCATTGTTTTATCATTCACTTAATCTTGTTTTATCCTGTAAAATATGTATTACAAGAAATCCCCACTGATATCCAAATGGTTGTATGCGCGTCTTTTACTCCGGCTGAACGAATAATCGCGCCAGTATAGTACCTGCAATCATATGATTGTGCGCAATCGCAATGTTATAAAACACAAACATTAGAGTGTTGATGCCAGCCAACTGCTGAAACATTTGCATGAGGCTGCCGATCATCAGAGCCTTGCGTACATGCGGAGTTTGTAGCACGCGCATGAAGATGAAGCCATCTCCCCCTGAAGCGACTTTTGATATAATCTATTCATAATAACTTGTGATTCAATGCGGACCGCCATGCTCGAGTTTCGCTTTTCGCTCTTCCTCATGTGCCGCTTTAATTTCGTCTAATTCGAACTTAATCCACTCTTCCTGTCCGTTGTAAATCCGATGTAGAACCTTCTCTGCTTCGTCGACGCGCCCGTTTTCGGTCAGCCATCGGGGACTTTCGGGCAAGAAGAAGAAACCAATGAACTGGATAAGGGCTGGAATGCCCGCAAACCCGACCATCAGACGCCAACCCACGTGTTTCGGGTCGATGTATGAGAAGCCACCAGCAATGATGTTAGCTACCACGAAGCCGAATGTGATCATCAGTTGAAAGGCTGTGATCAGTCGACCGCGAATGTGCAACGGCGACGCCTCCCCCAAGTAAATCGGAACGATCATCGATGCGAAGCCTAAAATAGGCGACGAATGCGGAAAAACAATTGACTACTCTTGCTCACATTTAATCAACAATTCAGCGCTTACCGTGATAGTAATTTTTTTAATCGTTTTTTAATTCATAACATTATTATTATTGTGTTGCAAGCGAAAATGACCAGAAAACTGGTTCCGTTACCGATTGCGACGCCCAATACGATTCGACCAAGAAGCAGTGTGTAGCGTTCGAACGCAGCTGAGCAGATTACTGCTCCCAGGGTGAATAGTCCGCTGGCTGCCAGAATCACTTTCTTTCGACCGAAGAAATTGCTCGATGGTCCAGCAATCAGTGAGCCCACACCGGCCATTCCTGGCGTCACACTAACGATCAACTCTTGGAAGAAATGTGAGAGCGGTGTCATTTTTGGGTCGTCCGGAATGTAGAGCATGGCGCTCGACACGATCCCCGTGTCGTAGCCGAACAGCAGACCGCCCATCGCGGCCATAAATGCCAGCAGGATGACGAAGCAGCCCGTCTTGGGCTCCACCGCCGGGCGGTTACCGGAACTAGGACCATTGTTCACCTGGTTGTGCAGCATTGATCGATTGAAAATGTACAGTGCAAATCGGTCAACTTACAATCGCCACCTGCACCATGACGAACGCGGTTGCAATTTGCGATCAACGTTGGAATGATAGAACAAGTTTCGACGCCCAGGCTGAACTATAACGATGCGAAAGAGTGGAGAACGCACAGAAGCGTTTCTTATTTCGACAAATCACAGCTCGATTCCTTTGCGACCACGTCGCCGAGTAAGCTGTTTACAGTCGGCAAATGTATAATGTACGGATAACGACGTTCCAACAACCAAACTTGTTCAATAGATTTCATACGACTACACAGGAAAATATAAAACTCGTCATCTGTTTTTATTCCCCCTGCGCTATAAAGAGACACGCACACAACAATACATTCGTCACGAGTATTTTTGATCTCGCGCGGGACATTACAACCGCCCCGTTAACCGTTCGCCCACTTGTTCATGTTTTCCAATCAGATGTTTTCCAAGAATTGTTGATGTTTATGAAATTTAGAGTTTCGAAATTCTCGGGGACGCTATAACTTTTTTTTGACGACTTTGCTGTTTCTCGACAATATCGGCGAAAATACAATCGTCATAATTCATCAATGAACTGTATATAACAGAGGCATGGATGAATGAAAACATTCTGCAATGATTTACATCCAGTTCTTTTCTTCAAAAACACATAAAATGACGTTCTTGTTTCAATTTGTGATCACATATAAATTCTGAGATCCGAATAGTGATTCAATATGATACAAGTACGGTTAAAATCAATACCTAATTACCTACATCATCGAACATATGTCACTTTTTACCTAGTACTTCTTTTTATCGTCCGATCCATCGGAAATAGAACTGTATCGAACGGGTTTGTCCTCCACCTCCAGATTCCCATTGCCGTGATCTAGAAGCATCTTCACCTCTTTTCGTTTCTCTTTTGTCATGAATAGCATTTCGACTTCTTCGATCGGAATACCCTTCGTCTCAGGGACGAATATGTAGAAGAAAACAAACGCGACAAAAGTTATTGCCGCGTACAAGAAGAATGCGCCTGAAATGCTACTCGATGTTTCTTGTCCGATTTGAAAAGCAATCGTACCATATTTGGTGACGGCTTCGCTGAGCGTGAGGAAAGTAAGTGCAATGATTAGATTAAATATCCAGTTCATGGTAGTTGCGAATGAAACGCATGTACTGCGCGCCCATAATGGATATACCTCGGCATTAAAGACCCACGCAACGGGACCGAAACCTGAAATTTTACTTAATACCCTATCTTAAAGTAAGCCAATCACTTACCGGAAGAAAAGAAAGCCAAGTAGATGACCATGAGAACAATAGGAAGCCATGTAAACTGAGTGGCGCAGGATGTGGCGTCCCATGAGTAGTTGCCACCTTTGTCATCCAGATTAGATGAACTAGAGCAGAACCCGAACTGTGACACGCTTGTATCATCCTCCCTGACCGGCATACATTGACCAGTGAAATTTGAATTTAATGCGGCAGTTTTGTTACTTGGCGATTTGCTCATTCCACAATAGCCACACTTTTCCAGTGTAACACAATAATCACAATTGCTGTAAATTGATTTTTAATTTGGGACTTGTTAATCATCGATAAAATGATTCGATGTAATAAACTCACGAGGTACTCATGCAATCTTGGAGTATTTTGTTCCAGGACGGATTCTGTTCTATGAAATATGACTCGTTGGGAGTGATTCCCGTCCTCCGGTCATAGCTATTCAGGACTGCGGTGTCATGGTTGATGAGCAGGAATCCTCCACCGAGCAGTAACAAACTGGTGAACACTCCGCCGACGCTTTGGAGTAGCAGAAAGCGCCGACCGACCCGCTCAATCACGAACGACGGAATGAACGTGCAGAAGAAATTGACACCTGAACGAGCATCATTGTTTAACCCTGTGCTAGACATGTAACACCAATACCCAATACCCAATATCCAATAGCAATAGCAATACTATTGGGTTTTTTTACTATTGCTATTGCTATTGCTATTGGGTTGTAACTATTGCTATTGGGTATTGGGTATTGGGTTTTGACTAT
>JAQGCX010000854.1:0-13583 GCA_034700205.1 Plectus parietinus | reverse complement strand
TGTGCTCAAACAACTGATACGCATTTTGTGCACTTATCCGGGTTCGACTGTACTGAGAATACACTTACGGTACTTGACTAAAAAAAAGAGAAAAGGCGATAATGATCCCGAAAACAAGTAGTATTTTACAAATTGTGGCATTCTCCTAACAGTTTACTAGACATAACGAACAGGAACTTTCAGTTGTGAAATGGTTTCGTTTAGAAAAAGTGTATTGTTGAAAGGGCTGAATAGAGAGTAATTGGGAATTGGCGCAATTCGCAATTTTTGTTAAGAAAAAGGAAGAATAAATGGAGATGGCGAAAACATGTAGAAGTACTGACCATCTGTTTCCGCCTCGTCGTCCGCGGGGAGGAAGGCGGATGTGCGAGTGAGCACCGTGTCGTGGTCCTCGTCGAGCGAGAAGAGGGCGTCCTCGGCCAGCTCGGCGTTGTCGTCGGCAGGCATAGCACTCAGCACCGGCGTTGTCGCACCGCGCATCGTCCCGTTCATTGGCGACGGACGTCCGAACGCCGACTGCTGCTGAAAAGAACTTCACCTTCACGCCGTCCAAACAATATCACACGACACACACGCCGCGCTGAATTCCACTCGCAAACAGGACTGCGGTCGCCCGCCCTGCGTTAAGAGAAAACAACAGGCAACTTCTTTTTTCGTCACACAGCCGTCAAGCCATCGACCAATGAGCGAACGACTCGCCCCTTGCACTTTTGCTCGACCAAACGACGCACACGCCGGAGCAGCGTCGATAAGATAAACGAACGCACGCGGCGACCTCGATGGGTTCGGCTTGCTCGCGAGCTCCGTCGCTTTTTCATGCGCACTCGCAATCCCACCGATCACAACCTGACTGACAAACAACGCACGACCGACCGACCGACTGCCACGGCGCAGCGAAGCGGAGCGCAGAACCAACGGCGCCCTGCGAGCAGAGAATCGAAGCCACAAAGTCAGTAATATCGACTGAACGCACTGCGGCGGCGACGGCGGCGGTCGGCGCGCACACAATGGGGGGACGGGCGCCGAATCAAAATGGGACGACCGACGGTAGCAACAACGTTCAATTTAACGCGCTCCACCTCGACGCCGTCGCCGTCGCCACTGATGCCCACCGCAACGGACGGCCGAATGTGCGTCGCACTCGCACGGACGACTATTTCGCTCGCAGGACGTATTGGACTGGCAGTTGAGTCGCGCGTGTCCGGCGGCCAACGACGACGGCATCGATCGATGCGGTCTCGACGCGCGCAAGCACCGTATCGATCGGCGACCAAGCAAAACAAAGCGGCGCAGCGCTTACCGACGAATCGACGGTGGTCTTGAGAACCGGGCTGGGCGGCTGATGCAGGGCGGGACTGGGGTCGCCCAAGGACGTGATGCTAACCGGCGACAAAGGCACGGCCGAATCCTCGCCGCCACTGCGCTGTCGTTCCACTCGCGACTGACTGAGCGCGTTGTCGGGCGTTGCCTTGTCTTGCAGAACCCTGAAAACCAAGGTAACTCTTGAGCCACTGTCGTCAACGCTCCCGTTACACTCTCTAACTTCTCCCGTCGTCACAACACATCGAAAACCGCGCCACGAACGAGGTCGGTCGGGGGGCACACGGCGACCGGCCGAGTGCGAGAGCACTGGGCAGGGGGACGCGTCGACCGAATAGAAGAATGGCAAGGGGCGAAAGACGAGCGCGCTGTGTTTTTAGTACTGCGCATTGGGAGGAAGGAGATTATCACGCGCGCACCAACGTCAGCTGTCGGCCGTGTTCGGTAAGTACGCCGCTACGCGCTCTCTACCATTCAGTCTCGTTAATCACGCCACCGTCCGGCACTACGGAATTGTCTTGCGCCATCCCTGGCCGCGGGGCGAACCGGCGACCCGGTCCGGTTCCCATAACCAACGAGCAGCGCGCGATCGACCTGCACGCGTTGATTGCCTGCCTGGCGCAAAATAACGACCAGCCACAACGGCACCGAATGGATGGGACCTTGCGAGGCTGTGCGACAGTGCGAACGCGTAGCGGCCGGTCGTCGCAACCGCACTCTGCTGCTCTACGTTGCCGCCGCCTGCCTCCTGCTGAGCGTCGCGAACAAAACAAGCAATTCCAGTTTGCGACGAGAAGACAAACGGGCGCACCTCTGTCCCGGATCAAATAAAGCTGTACTTTATGCGGGTCCCGCAGAGAATGCGCACAAGCACATATAAGCCCGCGGTCGCCGTGCGGCGCCTTAAGATGGCGACTAGACGGAAGCGATCGCCGGTCGCGTCGACTGGGCGCTCAAGATGGAAGACACGCGGTACGCGCCGCGTTGATGGGGCCGATGCCAACTGCCGGCCCGAGTCGTCGTCGCGCCTGGCACCGCCACCGCCCGTAAATTTTCAGTGCGTTCAACAGTCGCCATTGAACCGATCGCTCATGACGTCACGTAGCAGCACACCACCAATGAGCAACAATGCAGGCACGCGCGGTGCGCCACTGCTATCGCTGCACCATCGCGTCCCAGCACGAACGAAAGAATAGCAGACAGCGGTCGACCGCGAGTCTGTCAACAGACGCATCACGCAACGCGCATCCATCGTCCTCAACGATCGCCCTCCTCGCCAAGGTCACCCCATCATGCATCGCGTCCACCCTTGCAAGCTTGCAAAAGCCCACCCCAGATGCAAAAAATCGGCTTCATAGATACGACGACGACCAGCCCAGCGCTCTCCACAAACACCACCGCAGCAGTCCAAATGCCGCGCAAAGTTTCGTAAAGTCGTAAACCCCGACGAATGAAGAAACAACGAGAGACGTTGGTCTATCAGCGCGTGTTGAAATCGATAAAGAACGGTGGAGCTGATAGCGTCGTCTTCAACCTTGACGACCTCGGTGGATCGTTCACGTGCTTCTGCGCACTCGAGGTGCAAGAAGACACGGCGGAGCCGCCGTCGTATCGGACAGCCAGCCCCTTTGCGTGGCGCTCGCCGCGGCGCACTTGAAACGACGCTGCCGCGGTCTGACCGCGGCAATTGATCACCGACGGTCGTCGTCAATATTTCACTCGACTGTAACCCAATCAGGCGACGCCATTTCATTAGCACCAAGCACGTGTCGACCAATTCGACGGACGGACGGCAACAGCGCACAACACTCCGTGCCGATGCAGAAGCCGAACACTCGCGAACCGGTCCGAGCATCGTTGTGGACGCACACGATATAAGAAAACACTATGCAAACGCGCTCAGTGACGCTTGGTTCAGGAAAACGCGCACAAGGAACTGGATATAGGGCCGGGGGGAGAAGAAGGCGGCGACCCATCAGGCGACGACGGCTGCAAGGCCATGGGCAGCAAGGAAGGAACGTGAACGTACCTAAGGATGCGGTCGCGTTCGGTCTTCGTCCGCACCCGGACGCGTTCGAACTGGTCCTGCTGCTGTTGAATGTAGGTCCGGATCCGTTCGTCCATTCGCTCCTGCTGACTGCGTAAGAAAGACGTGCACACGGTCTGCACTTGCTGGCCGCCCGTGCATTGCGCCAACGTGTTCGACAACTCGCTCTCGTCCATCGGCGTCGCTGCAACACACCGATAAACACACCGTCATCGATAAACTCCAATGACGCGCGCAGCTAATACTTCCCATCAGACGGTCGTCGCCCGCGCCGCAAACACAACGGCCGCGAGATGGTGTCCAAACGTCGATTTATACAAGGACGCTGACGCAGCAGCGAAAAACAACGACAGCAAGAGATAACAAATTTTTAACAAGCTTGCACCACGCCCCGCGCCAGCCGGCGATTGGTGCCGGGCGGTGCTGGCCATGGAGAGCGTCGACACGCCGCCAACGGCGCACGACCATGCGCCCGCTCCAGTTAGCGTCGTTGTCAGCTTCCCAATACTTCCCACCTCTACGTGTCCCACGGCAGGAACGCACGGCAAATTGTCGGCGCTGATGCATGGTCAGTGTCCAGTCATTCCGAGCACATAACCGCTGACGCACATCTCCTTGTCACGCCATTCTATCGGCGATGACAGCCGATGACATCGCCCGTCCATTAAGCTGTGTTTGACACCAGCGTAAGAATGTCGCAGAATGGTGCAATTCTGACTGATTCAGCCGTCGTCGACAGATAAGAGCTTCGAGGTGGCTATTTTGGGTGTCAGACGGGCGTCGTCCTAGACGGTGATTCCCTCGCCCACACGCGAGCAAGGCGACACGAAACTGCTGGTCGTAGGTTGACTTTACTGCCCTCCTCCCAAGCGGGGACGGGCCCGATTAACCCACGTACTTTTCGCCTTTAAATATCAGGTCCCCCGGCCTACCGGCTCAAAAGGGACCATTTGGGGCCCCCTTGGCCCAAAAGCAATCTCATAGAACAAAAAGTTCCTCAAATTACCAAAACTCAGTTTTTAACATAAAGCATGCAATATCTCGAAAATGTTTGCCTCCGGTGTGGCCAAGCGCGATATAGTCGCGGGCGACGCTTTGCACCCCTCGAAAATAAGTGTCAATCCCTCCGAGCTCTTAATCCGGCTATGGGAAGAAGTGGGAGAACGCAAGGAAGACGGCGACAAAGAGGAAAGACGCTCAGCTGATCGGATCCGTCGGGGCGCACCCAGAATGGACACCTCGGTGGCGACACACAACACCCCCTGCCATGCTGAACGACGGGGAAGGGAAACCGGTCGAGGCGACGACACATGGCCTGCTGAACCGGCGAGCCAATATTGACACTAGGCTGCGTAGTCATTCATTGACGTGCGAAAACAAAGCCGAGTACCACCTGGGCGGCAGCCTTGGCGGCGGCACGGACAAACGGCGCGGACGAGGTGCGGACCAGAGACTCGGGACGGGGCGGGCGTTCAGTGGCAGTACGGCTCGGCAAACACCCCATCTCGAGTGTTTATTTGTCCGTCAATCGACATTCGACACGCGTGTAGACAAGTCTTCCTCCAGCCGCAAAGTAGCACGCCGGGATTACCGCCCTTCCTTTCGCGCTCGTGCACGATGGCCGACCGGACAAGGAACCTCCCGTGCCTCGAACCATTGTCTCCGGCACAAAGAACTCGACACCTGGTCGTCAAGGTAACCACAGTGTTACTCACCCTCTTCGTCGATCGGCGGCAGCACCACGTTGATCGCCTCGGAGAAGTCGGCGTCCGCTCTGACGGCGTCCATCTGCTCTGCGTTCTGCAAGGAAACGGAGTTAGCGTGCGTCGAAGCGGCATCGTAGCGGCGCGTGTCCCTCGTCAGCTGATCGAGCCGCCGTTCGTCCGTGCTAGGGACTACCGGGCTCCCGTGCGCCCAGAAAAAAACACCCCGCTCCGCTAAAAATCGGCCCAAATTGATGCGACCGCAATTGGTCAAAGAAATCGCCGTCCATCAACCAGCCTACGGCCGTTCGGGTCGAGGACGGCGGAAATTCGGCAATTTCGTTGCGTTTTTCCATGCCCTGATCGTATCTGATCGATGGACGCGCGGACGACGCGACCGCAGTCGTCCGCGTCGAAAAACGAGAACGCGTAATCGATCTACGAAAGGGCAAAAAAAGTCACAAGAATCAACAACCAAGTCGTCCTACGTGATCGAATAGGCCGAATAATGCGATAAAAAGAGAGAGAATTGGACAGAGAGCGCGGATAATGCAGGAATCGATCATTCACCACCGACGTCATCTAAGACGGACCGGCTGCGGTCTTGCCATTCCGTGGAGGACCAATCGTTCGCCCATCACCTGCTGCTAGTGGCGGGGTCGTTTGTCATACAAGCTACGTCACAAAGGGCTCTGGGCGCCGCGGTCTCTTTGTGGTGTCGTGCAATACAAGCCGGCGGGCCGGAGCTTGCTTGCTCCCTTGCTTACGGTAATCGGGGGTCAGACATCGACGCTCGTATGAACAGGGAGCGCGATAATGGCGCTCATTAGACGACGGAGAAAGAGACCGAGGTCGACGCGATCCTGTATCCAGTGGTGGGGTTGTGGGCCCGATAACGACGCCGACGTTGCATTTGCGATTCGATAAATTTATCACGCAGCGCGACCGCACAGGTTGATCGGATCAGGCTGGCCGATTCGTGCCCGGCTCGGCCCCCGTCCGCCCCGGCGCACAATGCCACAACCACAACCGTCTACAATATTTTACGACGTTCTCGATGAGGACCGGTTCGCGCGTACTCGCTGCCCACAACATCCATCGTCGCGTCGACCACGCCGAGTCATGACAGACAACGGAAATCAGCTGATGCAGCGACCACAGCAGAGGGCAACTGAACCGGCCCAGTGTAGGGCACCGCGGTCGTGGGAGTCGGCGATCGCTACCAACTGGCCGGGAGAGAGGCGCGCGCAAATTGGTTGGGCGTCCGGGGCACAGTCGAAGACGGCGACGTCGCCGCAGGGAACCGAACGACCCGAGCAACGGTCGGTCTAATTAGCGCAACACATGTTCGGCTGATTAACGAGTAGGTCGGCGCTCGCTGACCGGCATATGGCTCGCGTCATACAGCTGATCGCAGCAAAACGCTGCCCGCACCGCGCCCCATATTACTCCCCCCACCCCCAACGGCAAGTTCATCATTCCTTCCCACCTCCCCCCCCCCATCTGGCTCAGCAACATCGGAGCAAAAGTTCGGCGAAAAAACTGTAAATGTCGAGCAAACAGCGATCGCGTGGTTTGCAGCACTGCATTACAACAAACGAGTTGAACGACTTGGACTCATCGTTGAACCGAAAACAATAACAGCTTGGAACCCACATTACAGCCTCCTTTGTGCGCGCGTCCGTCAACAGTGGACAAAACGTAAACACACATAACCACGTGGCAAAGGCAAAGAGAGTGCAGAGGGCGACTTGAGTGCAACTGCTCACATGGACGTACGGACGCCAACTGCGACCGACGTTTGGATGGATGCAACGCGCGCCTATCTGAGCCGCACATTCATCGCGCGTACGCACCGAACGGAGCGTCTTTGCCTGCCCACCAGACCTCGCTCGCTAAGAATCAGCTGTGCATGTTGAATCCCAACATCGATCGACGCACGGCTCAGCGCCCTACTCGCGTACGACCTTTGCATAGTTGCAAGGCAGTTAAGGAGGAGATGGCCTGCACGAATAGCAACACGGCATCGGCCGTCGACCGCCGATATGCGCGCATGACCGCCCGCACTGGACAAAGTCCATTAGCGATTTGTTCCCACCGCCGTCATCCCACCACAATGCCGACCTTTCCCTGCCCCGTCATTCGCGCCTATTCGTGTGTCGACGACAAATATCTGTATGTGGTTGACGGAGGAACGACGCCTCCACAGAACCGGGTCCACTTTTTTGCCCACCACGAGCGATTCGTCTCAAAAACTTGTAAACGACACCAACCAGCAGTTTGTCACTGATGAAGAGCGTCGTCGATGGCGCCGGGCAACTGGACATCTGGGCGACGGATGGCTGTGGAGTCCAAGTCGGAGAGAAGCTCAAGGTGCTGGCGATGGCGCTGATGGACGACTGGAATACGGTGGCGACGGTAGTTTCACACAGTAAACACCTGAGAGCAAGAATCTAGATATGGTACCGGATGACAAGAAAACAATGCAATCAGACTGTACGACGCTGATCGGTCGACGTATAGATACTTCCCGTTTGATCACGACCGGCTTATCGGCTTGTTTGTTTGCCTAGCTGAATGCTGCGGTGGCTGACACACGCACGCATAGATAACGCCTTCCGCCGCACCAGGTACAAACGGTCACGGCCCGTTGTTACATTAGGTGCAATTGCTTCGGAAGACCACACACATTTGTCCCCCATCCGCTTGGCGTCTGCGCGTGCCGTACGTTCTCAGAGTCGTAAAAGCGTCCAAACGCCGCAGTATCGCAGTTCATCATCGTGGGCATGGGCCATATAATGAAAGGCCATTTATCACATTAGGTCGGCATTTGGCTTGTGCCACGCTGCACCCTACGCAACCTACAGCTTTACCGTGTCTCTCGGCTCAAGCTAAGCACCAGGGCTAAGACCTCGGATCAAGGAAAGCCGATATACGAATGGCGGCAAAGCTTCCTCATTCTCAACCAATGTTCCCAACCAATGCGCAGCGCACCTTATAAGGGAGGAACACGGGACTTTATTGAAAATGAAACCAGGCCTCACTCACCAAATCACTCCCCAGGCCTCTTCCTCGGATTGAAAGCAGCTGACTAAGGCCGGAACGGCGGCTTTGATCCAAGACGGAGCACGCGTCGAGTCTTTGTTGACGCCGCCGCGAGCGACGAACGGTCGCTCTGAATTAAAGCCGTCCCTGATTTTCATGGGGGGAGCGGCGCGTAGTTCAAGCGCGTGATTAGGACTAGCCGGTCGCACTCGCAGCTGCACATTGAGACAGGGACAGGCTAGCAGTTGATCGGTGGCGACGTCCATGTGGGAGATCGGGACGACGAAGGGCGGGTGAAGCGCGTTGCGGAGGACGTCGGCGCGGCGACTAACTGAAATCGACCGCACTGCATCGACAAGGCTCATTCGCGCGTTTATATCGGGCCTGGACGGCAAAAAGCAGCGCGCCCGGAACGACTACTGAACGCCACGACGACAAGGAATCGCTAATTCCAATGCGATCGCGAGTCGCGACCGTCGCTCGCCAATCGAGGCCCGGCCGAGCACAATGGTATTTTCCGCCACGGCCGACGTACCGCAGCTGCGGCGGGCGGCCTGCGCGCCTACCTGAGCCCTTCCTGGACACTGGCGCTCGGGCGATACCGCAGATGGCGGCCTTCCACCCGGCCGGCTCGTCGGACAACGCATAGTGCAGATGCAATCCGAGCGCGTTGAGGCTGAAGCGGCGTCAACATGTCTGGGGCGAAGACGGCGGCATTCGAAAGCGAAACGAAAGCGTGTAAATGTCGAGACGAACGAGCGCGGCAAAGAGTGCCGGTTTTTGCGGGCCGGTCGGCAATCGGCCTCGCACACTCGACGTGCAAATCGGTCGTCCGCACAGACCGTTTGCAGAGGCCGAATCGCCGCGACTAGCTGGTGCGTGTTTGCGCTCGACGGGGCGACAAAAACCGCGACCAAAGGCCTCTCGGTACACGCGCCGAGGGGCGGCCAACTACGACGTCGACGACGGACGGGGGACGGACGGACGGGAGAGACGCAGGGGAAGCGTTTGGTCGTTAGAGCTTTGTGCGGCGAGGTCAGCTGTAAATCAGCTGTTCACCCAGTCGCCGCGCTGCCCGTACGCGTACACACGGCGACGAGCGCTGTTGACGAATGATTTGTGGACACTGGCGAGTGGCGACTCCCGTTTCCGCTCTTTCTTCTCGCCCGTCCGGTACTGCTGCTAGGTCGGCGCTTGGTACGGCGCTGCGTTGCGTGCACCACGGCCTTGGCCAGTACGGCTCGCTCAGAGGTGGGCACGTATTGGCGTCTGGGGGGTACAAAAATTTGTCTGGTGGAGTAGAAGGGGTACAAATTTTTATTTCCCATTCTGTTCACTGCTTTTTCATTCTATCAAAAAGGTCGCCGGTTTTAAAACCTAGAGGAATACAAGGGGGACCCTTATATTGCTAATATTTCTTGTACCCCCCGGGCCAAGGAGGCAAAGAGGTACGTACCCCCCATCCCCCCGTTGCCCACCTCTAGTGCGGCTGCACTTGCAACGTGCAGTCCGACAAAGAACCTTCTCGCCATCTCGCCATCAATCGAGTCCACCATCGCCGATTTGACAGCCTTCGCGGCTGCTACACACCCGTGCATTATTAGCGCTCTAGAGCTGCCACCGTTGTGGGGAGTGTTGTCGACATTCGTGATCAATTGCGCCGAGACGTTCACAGTCGGCGACGATGAAGGAGGTTTCGGACGGGTGTTTGCATGAAATTTCAATGAGATCCGACGCTGTTTACGAGCCGTCGTCGTCGCCCGAACGAACATCGGCAGAAGGCGACCGGGTGCGAGCGGAGCGCCGAACCACCGAAGGTCAGCTGTGCGCGGGACGTCCGTCGAGTATTTGCCAAGCGCCTTACTGCACTCAGTCCGAGCAAACAGGCGGTCGACGGCGACAGCTTCGGTTTCAGGGCTCATTGATAGTCGTCCATCTTCTTCGACCGGATTTCATTGATGGAAAGTCCGGCGGTGTTTACAGCGCTGCGTTATAAGCCGCAGGCGATACGAGCCGCCTATTCAAACACACTTACCCAGCCGTTAACAGCCTACCCAGGTCGATTTCCAACCCATATGCCATTCTCACGTTGACACAATCATTTATGTAAGCATAGTCATATAAAACAACACCTACGGATACATTTCCACAAGCACATTCCGCATCGAATTCGAAGACCCAATGGCGTTAAAGGTTAAAGTACGCCTGTACCCAAGCAATCGTTAATGGCACTCCTTACGACGAAATATGCGGTTCGTATTCGCGGCTCGCAGAAAACTAGTTTAATATGCATACAAAATTTTGATACTCCATTGGCGGCAAAATTCGCTTTTGAACGCACGCAGCCAAAGCTGAAAAACTTGTTGAAGCTGATTGAAGAGTTCTCTTGTTTCTATTCTACTTACGCATTTGAAACATGGAAACCATTGCTCAAGTTCATCAAGCACTCCAGGAGAGCAAAGAGACACTTGGACTGCTTACTTATACTACGCGATATTACGAAGGCGACACTGTGGGTATGTTTCGATTTCCTTTCAATTTCCTCGTTCGTTGTAGCCAATGTAATTATACACCTGATTGCTTTTTCAGCGAAAGACACTGTCAGTAACGCGATCCAAGAGCTTTCCGCTTCCTTGACGAATTTGAACAATGGCGCTGACACATCTCATCAAAGGGATGCAGTTATTATTGATGCGTGCTTGCAAGTGAGAGAATTTTTGAGATCTCGTGGCATCAGCCTTCCAGAGGAATTGCTACAACCACAGAAGACTGCATCGAAAACAGCGGAATTGGATGAAAGTGCGGTTCAATGCCGTTTTCTTCAATATTCGATACGATTCGTTCCCTTGCAGAACAGCCGTCGAGTGCACAAGACTGTCATCAGGACGCTGGCTTGGGCAACGGAAAAATCCGACCGTTGACAGCGCAGAACCTTGATGACGGAAAGGTTTGCCGCTCATCGCTTTCAAATAAGATGGAAGCAATGCACAATATTGCAGATTGCAAACAATACCAATGAGCGAGTGATGGATTTGCTGACGTTGGAAGAATTTGAGACGGTACCGAAGTACATGCGAGGCCGAATGAGTGCGGGCGAGGTGAACGCCGTGGTGGCGAAGATGGATCATCTGCTGCGTGAGAAGCGCCATCTCATGGAATCCAACTTCCGTCGTCTGTCCAAGGTGGACAAAGACCGCGTGATCGCCTGGCGCGAACAGGAGACGGCCGAGACTTCGAACCAGCTGTTCTGCGTGGAGAAGGAATTGCAACTCGCTGGGAAGGAATCCGCTCAGCTTCGCGCCGTCATTCCCATCCTGCGACATACTCGACGCATTGTGGAAGTCCGTGGCAAAGGTCTCATTCGCTTCGCTGTGATTCGATAAAAGATGCAACGAGTTTGTTCATAACATTGTAACCTTAATCCACCAACTGTTTCACATGTGCTGTCTCCGTTTAAATTTTTTTTGTCAGATTCGATTCATTCGTACAGTAACGTATTTGAGTCAGCATTTTCTTTGCCGGTCCATTGAAAAAATGTGCTGACTGCGAACCTGCGCAGAGATTTGAGTCTCTCGTTATCAGTTGACGCTGCGCTGACAGATTGAAAGGCAGTTGAGCAACCCGTGACGCTCTGACCAGACCGTGATTCGCGTCCAGTTCATTGCGGCTGCAGCATGATGCTGTTGTCTCTAGCGTTGACAGCTTTGCTGTCTTCGAGTCTTTGGCAATCGTCCACAGCTACCACCTATCAGCCGACTTGGCCGTCTTTGGATGCCCGTCCATTGCCGGCTTGGTACGACTCGTCCAAGTTCGGGATCTTCTGCCACTGGGGCGTCTACTCGGTGCCATCGTTCATATCGGAATGGTTCTGGTGGTATTGGAAGGGCGACGTACCCAGTCCCGAAGCTGTCGCCTTCATGGAGCGGAACTTCAAGCCCGGTTTCTCATACGCTGATTTCGGTCCCATGTTCACTGCGGAGTTTTTCGATCCCGACCGCTTCGCTGACATCGTCAAGCATTCTGGTGCCAAGTAAGTTCGGTGTGTGATCAGATGCTAATATTTATATTCGAAATTTGTACGGGAGTTAACCGGATTTTGAAAACGCACCGTACACTGAGAATGTTTACGACCAATTTCGTTATGTGACCATTACCAGAAATGATTATTTTCTACTCTATATCATAATAATAAATGATACTCAATGATATTTTTGCAGCGAAAATTGCTTTGTTCCATGAACATCATTCTTTCTGTTTGAACGTCGTTCAATTCCAGTTAACTCTCTCAGAAATGACGAATATATGTATTGCTTTAGATATTTTGTTCTGACCAGCAAACACCACGAAGGCTACACGATGTATCCAAGCAACTATTCCTGGAACTGGAATTCAGTGGATGTTGGACCTCACAGGGATCTTGTGGGTATGTTCTGCAAATATGCTTTAGCATCTCGTTTTTTGCACATCCATGATTCAGGTGACTTGCGAAAAGCATTTGACAAAACGGGCGGCGTTCACTTTGGACTCTACTTTTCACAATTCGAATGGTTCAACCGTCTGTTCATTAACGATGCAAAATCTAACTGGACTAAAAATTCCTACGTAACGGTGAGACAGCGCGGTTTCAATCGATAGAAAGTATCATCGTTATCCTCGATCAGGATGTTTCCTTTCCTCAAATGCTTGAAATTGTCAACAGTTACAAGCCAGATGTCATTTGGAGCGACGGTGATTGGGGCGCCTCCCCTGAGTACTGGAAGGCCAAAGAGTTTCTCGCCTGGCTTTACAACGACAGGTGAGTCAAACAACATAATTCTGGTCGCAGTTTTTGTTCAACTTGTCAAATTACTTCAGTCCAGTGAAGGACAGCGTAGTCGTTAATGATCGATGGGGAACTGGAGCAACGGGAAAACATGGTGGATTCTACACGTTTGCCGACCACTTTGATCCGGGCATGACGACTGTACAAGACTAACTCTACAGTCTTTGTTTTAGGACACATCGTGCCGCACAAATGGGAAAACTGCATGACATTGGACGCGAACTCGTGGGGTTTTCGTCGTACAATGACTGCTGATGACGTGCACACCGTCGCCCAGCTGATTCAGCAGTTGGCCCGAACGATCAGCTGCGGCGGCAATCTCCTGCTCAATGTCGGTCCCACGCACGATGGTCGCATTGTACCCATCTTTGAGCAAAGACTGCGCACACTCGGCCGTTGGCTGCAGACCAACGGCGAAGCAGTTTATAGCAGCAAGCCGTGGATCTACCAAAACGACTCCAATGTTTGGTAATGACTGGGTGCATAAGTGCCCTTCGGGTCCGAGGTTGGGGGGGGCTCGCAAGTACAGTCCAACCCGGATAAGTGCACAAAATGCGTATCAATTGTTTGAACACACGCCAACATGAAAACTCACTACGCAAAACTGCGTAGCCTCTTTGTGCGGTCGCGTGTGCTCTAACAATTG
>JAQGCX010000853.1:0-13588 GCA_034700205.1 Plectus parietinus | reverse complement strand
TGGGTGTAGCTAGCTACATACGGGGTCCGGCCAGGGGGGGCCTGTATGTAGCTAGGTCCCCCCCGGTTACAGGTATGATTGAGAGCTTTTGCCGCTTACAGGCGCGACAGGAGTGTAAGCGACGAATGAGCGTTGGCAGCCATGGACTATATTCGGTTGACAGCGACAGTGAAGGAGAGCGATCAAGCTCCGGTCGAAAGTTCAGCGCGCCATCTTCAGTAACGCAAAGAGCATCTGCCGTTGGGTTGCTGTGGTCGTCTTCGTGATGTGATAAAAATATATTTAGGATTACGTTATCATGCGTCGCACCTCAAAGTTGTGGGAATACGAGCTTTTAGCTTCATTCGGTGAGCAGAATTTTTTTTGGGGTTGTCGACGATTGAGGTTTTCTCGGACAGACAAAGGTGAAGACCCGTACCGACAGTATCTAGAGTCTATCACATGCTACGATTTGGCGCCTGTGCATGGCATCGTGGTGCTGCTCGATTCCAAGATTACTGTAATTTAGTGGTGTGCATCTTCTTGATGGAGCGGATTGATTGCAGTTGCACAAGGCCCTGGTGGCAGTGCAGCAGTCGCCCACACCGGCACTCCTGGTCGTCGACCGAGACAAGAACAAAATTGAACGGGTTTTCTCCCACACAGACTGCCTGGAGGCTGTGCTCAACATGGAGAACGACCCTTCCATAAGCGAGAAAACACTGGATGAATACATGCGGTCACAAGAGAAAATGATGTTGCTTACCGGCGATGCCCAGCTCAGGTGTGGATGTTATATCGATTGCTGTTCACGACTATTGTGTGTTCTTATAGCCTCTGGGACGCTTCTCAACTATTTTGCCAGCACCGCATTCATCGACTGCCCATCATGCAATTGGATTCGCACTCCTTCGATTCAACCGATGTTCTTTACTTGCTGTCCTTGAAAGACATCTTCTCTGAGCCGTTAGTCAGACAGGTTCATTCGTGCTGTATAGGCACACCTTGCTTAAAGTTCTGTTCAGCTGGAAACACACTGGAAAATTGCTCCCTATACGAAAGAGACGCTGATCGATTCACGCGTTGGCTGTTGGGGAAATGTTTCGCAGGTACTACGAACTGCACAAATTTGGGAAGCGTAACAAAGCCCGGTTTCAGGTCACCAGCGATACGGACTTACGAAGCGCTATTGAGATATTCCTCCGCAAAAAAGTGTCAAGTGTTCCGGTAGTGGACGACGAAGGAGCGGCTCACGACGTGCTGACGAAACAAGACATCACGGAAATCCTGGTTGAGAAGAATTCGACGACATATCTGGACGTACTGTCGATGACGGCGGCGGAGGCGATAGCGACTCGAGCCGAAACGCACTTTCATCCGTTCTGCGCGTCGGAAGACACGATAGGGGAAGCGATGGAAATGATCGCGCTGGACCACTTCCAATGCCTGTTCGTGCTCGACGCACAAAAGCGTCCCATCGCCGCTATCTCCATGGTCGACCTGATGCAGTTCATCTCCACCTGGGCCGACGCCCTTCCTGTTTTTAGGTGAACCACATTATCTTTCACCACATATTTGTCAAAATCCATTTTTACTCAATTATAAAAATATTTCGCGCGCGACTCAAACAACTCGATTCCTTCAATATGTACATGTGCCATCTGTTCAACAACAACAAACGGCAAATCGCTTGAGCAAGTCGGACGACTGCGACTAATCGATTACAACATTTGGCAGACGAAAGCCGAGAATACTTGTAGCACTCAAGTAATTTACAGCAAAGCGAGCAGATAGAAATTTCAACATCTATCCTGAGCATATCTGTCGAGTCCAATTGTGTACAGTGGTCGAGGGGTGGATAATTATCACAATATTTGTGCAAGACGTTCATTCAAGTATTAAACAGGGAACAGTTGGGCCATGGCATCGGATGGGATTTATAGTAGGTCGAGTAAAGAATCTCGTTCTCATTATGGCATCCCGTAGACGGCGACGTATGAGTCTCTACTGGCGACGGCCAACGACAGGCGGTACGGATGGAAGGCGACCGAGGTCACTTCGCCCAGACGCGTGCCCATGATGCCGTCGTGGTAGCGGATCACGCTCAACGCTTTGCCCTCCATGTCGAAGATCTTGACGGCCGGCGACGAAGTGGCGCAAGCGATCAGCCGACCGTTGGACTGGACATTCATGGCCAGCAGTTGAGCCGTTCCCTGCGACGACACCGACACTGACGTCACCGGGTCCTGCAAATATCGACCGTGCACATTCGACAGCCGCCCGCAATGCGCTGTAAACATGAAGCCAAAATTAGCTGCACGCCATTTAACCGATCGATTTTTTGCGCTTTTGTCAGCCACCAATCTGGGCTTTATCTCAACGCTAACGGCACGCAAATCGGATGACTAGACAGCTGTGCCGACAAACAAAAACGCCCAACCTGATACATTCGCGGCTCCCAGACGCGCACGTGACCGTCCACCGAGCCGGCGGCTAGACGAACTTTGCTGTCGTACTGTAGCATGTGCACTTTGACGACGGCCATTTGCAAATGGCGCAGCGTGGTGATGCGGGACTCATTGGCCGGCATGCGCACATCGAACAGCAACACACTGCCGTCATTGCAGCCTGCAACCACACGTGGCGTAAAGGCGGCGATCAACCAACCAATCACAGACCGAGTGTCACCAGATGATTGTTCAATATGTCGGAACTGATAGACGTGACGACGCACTTGGAACCGCCGCCGATAGTCAAGTCTTGCATCTTGCGCTCCGTGTGCACATCCCACAGTCGACAGACGCGCATGTCGCCAGCGACCACCAGCACGCCGCGTTCCTGCTCCCAACTAAACGGAAAAAGAGTGGGCGCAAACAGACGCAGTCGATCACGCACTGGTAGATGACGTTGGGATTATCGGTGGATCGGTGCAGATCCTTGACCAATTGCGCGGCGCTGACCAGCTTGACGGCGTCGTGCCCTTTCTCCGAGTCCAATCCCGTGTCCCACACTCGCATCACGCCGCGACCAGTGCCCGTGATCAGCAACTCGGAAGTCATCGGGTTGATCGTCTCGAGAAATGTGAGCGAATCGGGCGCCAATGTGTTGACTTCGTGATTGAGGAAGCCTTTGACCACCGCCGCTCGTTCCCAGTCCCAGACGGTGACGGTGCGCGCGTCGGCGGCGCACAGATGCGGCCGTAGATGGCTGAAGGCGAGTATGGACGCCGGCCGTTGGTTGCGTCCGACGAATTTCTGCGTCTCCATGCGATGCGTGTGGTTGTGGACGAGTCGCATGAGCTCGCGGTCGGCGTGTTCGATCAGGGCGTCGGACACGTGGTGCGCCCAGTCGCTGGCCGCAGCTTTGGTGTCGGAACGATCGGTGACGCCGTCGCCGGCCGAGCCCTGCAGAGTGTCGAGCAACGGTTGGGCGAATCGCTTCGAGCACCAGGCGACGAATTCGGTCGTGATCAACGCCTTCTTCGTCGGCGCAGGCTCGTTGGTCGAATGCGTCGGTCCGATGCCGAACACTTGGGATCGTTTGGGAGTAAATTTGGTGGCGTGAAAACTGGGCGTCGGACCCCCCGCGGTTTCTGAGGAGCCAGATCGCACGTGCTTGATCGGTCGCGGAGACTGCGTCGCGGACGTTGCGAGGTCGGCGTCGGCACCGTTGTTGGCGGCGGCGGCAATGGTCGCCGGAGAGCCGACAACGAACGTCGGCCGCAGCGCCAACTGCGCATCGTCTTGTGTGGTCGTCTTTCTCGGCGTCTTCTTCACCTTGGCCATTTTCTCGGCGGTCTTGGCGGCGATGACAGCGGCCTGGGTGTTGATGTGGTCGACAACAATTCGCGATCGCTTGGCGACATCGGGCATGGGATCGACGGCGAGACGGAGAAACACGAGCCAAATAGTTTCGTAGGCATTGGCGAACGTCCTGGATTCGAGTCGTTCGATTTGCTGCATTATTCGGTTTCGGTATCGATCAACAGAAGTCATCGGAGCAGCGTGGTAGTGGTTGAAATCGGCCACCGTCGACTTTCGCGCAGGAGACACGTAACTTGCGTCTGCAACATTTTCATCACTCTTTCGAAAATAACGCCAAATAAATAACCCACCGCTGACTTGGTTTGTCGAATTCGATCTGCGAAAGTCGGGAATTTCGGTCTGTTGAAGTAGCTGCGGCCGTGTTCGAGCGGATCGCGGGAGACTGTTGAAGCGGTCCTCGTCGTTGTCGGCATTGGTGAGCTCGAGCTCCCGGTTGAGCTCGTAGATGAGCGTGGCGAATCGGTCTTCGAAGTCGAGCACGAACCAGTGCAAAGCGATCGCCAACTCGGCGCGAACCAGCGCCGATCCATCATATGTTGATTGATTCGCCATTTTCAAACTGATCTGATGGTCAACCTACAAAAAAAAACAATGTTTTATTGCTTCATTTTTCACTTGTTTACAACTCAATCCCTTGAAGACCCCAGCGAAAATATCACGAAATGTCAGTCAGAGATCACAAGCAGCGATAACAAGCAAATCACTCGACACCCAGACGTGTCCCTGTGCGGTTTGAGCTCAATAGCAGTTGAAAATAGTTATCGTTCTCAATTCCCTGAACGCCAAGTCGCGAGCACGAATCGATCAGAAAGAGATGAGAAGGAATGAAAGAGCGCAGCGTAAAGAAAGAAGCGACGAACCTGAGTGGCATGCTCGTTGTTCTCGGAACGATTGCTGACCAGAGATCCGAGAGCATAGATGGCAGCGGCGCGGACCTCGGGGACGGGGTCGGCCAAGTAGTAAGCAACCTGCAACGAGAAATAGGATTCGTGTTAATAGGAGACGACCAAAGAAACGTACGCGCTCATAGGCGACGAGACGCACGGCTTGCCAACGGGCGTCGTTGCAGTCGGCCCAAAGGCGACCCATCCCAATCAGCAGCCACAGACGCAACATCCGACATTGTTTCAACTCCGCATCTGACAGCAGCTCCATGCAGATCGTCACGTAATTGTTTTGCGTCAACGCTTCCTGGCCCGGTCTGAATCGCCCAATTTAAAAGCTTTTTCATTTCAATTAGGCTGTTCGTTTTTGTTATGGATTCTTGGTGAGACCGGCGTAACTGTGAGCATGACGTGATGAGTCGCATAGTTAAGCCGGTCTCACCAAGAATGGATAACAAAAACGAAGTAGGTAATTGAGCAGTTAGAAGCAACGTACCTGTAGCAATTCTCAATCAATGTAGCGGTGACGAAGGCGGGAACGATCTTTTTGCGCGGGTCGAGCACGGGATCGTTGAGAATCTTTATGAAATAGATGAAACCGCTGTCCTTCACCAGGTCCACTTGGCACGCCGGGTCCACAGCCAGAATCTTCGCCCAAATAAACGAAAGCCATGGACGCAACTCTTTCGTATCACTTTGGAGCAACTTGAGCACGTAGGGGAAAATGCCGACGGACAGTGCGAAGCCGACCGCCCACGACCCGAGGTCCAAAAAGCGCGACAGCAACTCTAATGCTCGCACGCGATGCACCTGTAACAAGGCAACATGCGTCAAACTCAGACATGGGCACGTTTTTTCCGGTGGGGGGTAGCGATCCCCGGCTGGGTTAAATTCCCAAAAAAAAAATTTGTTCCTGAGAAACACGTTTAGGACAAAACCTCTCCCTCCCCCTGGCGACCTTTTTTTAAAAAAAAGGTAGCCAAAATCTCAAAATTTTTTGACCATACCCCCAACCAATTTTGGTCGGAGGTATGGAGGTCCTTGGGGGGGTATATACCCCCCACGCCCATGTCTGGTCAAACTCATCATGAATACTATACGATCTCTCTTCCATCCGCTGAGATACAGAACACATCATTTTATCATATCATATCATATGAATATGAAATATGAATACACATACCATATGAAATTTTATCAGCACTAACCTGACTGAGAAGCACCTGCAAAACAACCGGCAGCTGCTGCGGCGGCTGTTGCGCTTCAACACCGTACTGAAGCCACACGTCGAAGGCTTGGAGCTGATCAATGAAAAATGGACTGTGCGTATAATCCAAAAGCGACGGCGAAGGTATTGATCTTCGGTGCACTGCAACAGAAAACTTGTTGAGCGATAGAAAAAGTAATTGATCGCAGATTAACATTTAGAAGAAAGATAGGAATATATTGATTTAGAATTCTATTGCGGTGACAATGAAACCGTACATTGAGTACTAGCTTGAGATGGTGCTAACTCCAAGGCGGGTGACGAGGGTCTCTGCAAGTGACTCAGACAGAGATCGAGCGTGTAGTCCCACGCTTCCCATAGAGGATGATCGGCAGTTCCTGGCAATTTTGGACTGGACAAAGGTCGACAGTTATGCGCCCTCATCAGACGATCGGCCAGCAAAAAGTTACGGAACAGACTCGCCACCAGCAGGTCCTAGAAAGGAAATTGCAACAATACTAAACTCATCACCAAGCAATAATGATGCTACCTGTCTGAAGAGCTTCTGGAAAAGCTCTCGTGGAAGAGTGTTCCAGGCGATAGTGTCCGTGATAGCCGTGAAGATCCAATTCAATTCACCGAGCAAAGTTCTTCGGTCGTTCAGTTGGCCAGGAATCTGATCAACGATGTTCGAAGGGAAGCGGTCCTTAAATCAGTTTACGTCCTACTTATTGACACAGTCACAATCTAAGATAACCCACTTTGACACCATTCTTCACAATGTACCAAAGTACAGAAGTCTTGATCGGAGTCGTCAACGTCGAAGTGAAAAGATCGGCAGGCATGTCGGCGTTCGAAGGCAGCAACTCGCCTTCTCGACACGCCGCGAGTTGAATGCATTCCTGCAAACATTTCATTCCAGCAATGTCTAATTGATTTCACAAGTCAACTGCTTAGATACAAATCTCCTGTTCTCTGAGTATATATTTTGAATATTTTGAAGATCAGCAAACGATGAGAAATGTCTTACGCGATAGTTGGGCGGTCGACGAAAGCCGGAAGCGTCAGCTTGCTGTTCGAGAGACATGTCGCCGGCGGGCAACGCGGGCCTGAGCGTGGCGCGATGAGTTTCGAACTGGGCGTTCCATTCGCGCTCGTGATCGACGGCGAAGCGGTTGAAACTCTTGACGACTGTGCCGGCCGAGTTGCAGTCCCATACGTAGACCGACGGATGTCCCATCCACGTCTGGAGGTCGTAAATCGACAGAGGTATGTACTGCAATGAAAATTTATTTGTATTATGTTTCTTTATCTTCTAAATCGAGACACTATTCCTAACCAGGGTTGCCAGATTTCAAAAACGCCAAAGCAGTACATTTTAGCAATTCTAAATATCCTCATTTTAATACGCTAATTTTTCGCATCAAAATTTTTTTAACGCACATTTTTGACACTGAATTTTTAAAAATTCTTTTTTGCATATGCTTTTGAACTCACAGTCATTTATTGTACACAGAACAAACAGTCACATCTACAGTTTCCTCTACATTCATTCAAATTATCATGATTTTTATGTGAACATGCTTTAAAAGTTTACAAAGCAGTAGAAGCAGTATGATGGGCTCAAAGCAGTAGTTTTTGCCTACTGCTCAGCAGTAGTTGCTATAGCAGTAGACCCACCTGAAAGCAGTAGGTCTGGCAACCCTGTTCCTAAGACGTGTCGCGTTTCGCAATAAACAATTGGCAAACCTGAGTAAAGTTCTTGTTGAACACCCAGATCTCTCCGTTGTCGGTGGGTCGCGGCACCCCGTGCCCGTTGTAGTGGTAGAGCACGCGCTCCTCTTTGGCGTTGCGCCGCATGTTGCTGCACAACTTCTTCACCTCTTCGACGGTCGGGTCGTTGGCGGTTTTGTAGCGCGCGCGTGGCTGCCATCGCTCGTACTGCTTCTGCAAGGCGCTGCCAATCTTGTCCATCGCCTTCTGCGACTGCGTGCTCAAGGGGTCGACCCAGCATTCTAGTTTGGCGCAAGGGTTGGGCTTGGCGACGTCAGGGGGGTCGACGCCGATATTCAGACAGAGCACCAGCGCCACCGACACCGTCTTCATCCGTTCGCGCACAAACTTGCGCCAATTGTCCCGTTCCTCGCTAGTTGTCGGCTCTCCAGCAATCGCCTCAATATGTCGCGACTCTCGAAACCACGCCGACAGCAGCAATTGATGACCATCCTCAAATTACACTTACAATAAGATTTGTTCGCTCATATTTCAAACCGCAATGTACGCCGAATACAAAAACAGAACAAAAAGGTAAAAATAATCCTCCTGCTCACCTCGTCTTCTTCGCCACCGCCAGCCGTCGAATTCGAAATAACCTGCATAACAGCAAGTCGCTCTGAGTTGGTCCTAGCACTAGAAGTGCCGACACCTCGTTGGTATGAAGAGCAACAGACTTTAGACGAAAAACTACGGCGCTATTTCTAGAGTTGGCCGCTGATGTTCTGCTTCGCTCAGAGAAAGTTTAAGTAACCAAATACTTCCGCTCATGTGACCAAAAGAGTCGTTTTTATCCTCTTTCACTGTTTTGATTCAATGTTTTCGCCATATCCGAAATCGAGATCTGTTTTCGAGAAAAGTGGTGTCGTAATATTACCAGTAATTAAATTGTACAATCGCATTAAGACTTGGGTTGCTTAAAACCATTTTTCTATTGGTTCATTGCCATAATTTAACAGTTCAACTGAAACCGAATCAGAAACCGACCGTATTGCTGAACCCTTGAAGTGAACGTATTTATTTGACTATCATGAAAACTATCATTGCTTTTACCGACGACTTTTACTGGCGGTCGAACGACTACAGACGATAGTAATCAAGAGATGACCACGCCTCCGCCGCCCATCAACGCCAACGAAGGCGCCGGAGCGACAGCCATCGGGCTCGATTAGGACGAAGAAAAGGCCATCGAGACTCTCGTCCGTCCCCAGCTCGTTGCGTCTCACCCGTAACCGGTCTCTCTTCTTTCAGCACGAGATGTTCCCGCGCGTGAAATTGGAGTTTTTGCGGCACAAGATATCCAGTCTGTACAGAACATCTTCGTTGACAATATACCGTAATTGCAGATCGAGATGGGTTGGGAGACTAAGCGAGTGATTACCTACATTCTCACCGAACCGCACAAGGTGCCCATGGTCGAGCGCAAAAAGGTGCGACTGTGCCGCTCGTGCGTGCGCTGCTCGTACTGGTCACGTTTACAGCCGGGTCCGGAAGAACCGGCCGCAGCACCTGAGCCGCCCAAGGACGCCGAACCGACCAACGAAGAGCTCCGAGTGCGAGTGATGCGCGTGTTCCGCCGGGAGAAGTACCGCCGAGTGAGGATGTTCGACAACCTGGCCGATCACTTCGACATCGTTGTCGACCTGCTCGCCAAAAATTTTCCTCGAGTGACTGACGACTGCCTGTTGCCAGTAACTGTTGGTCTATTTAGGTGCACCGCAAGTGCATCAAGTTCGTGGTGGAGCACTGCGCATCCAACTACGCGCCCTCCTACGCCACCATCGGCTACGATCACTCCTGCGAGTACGTGTCGCGCCTTTCGCCGCCGCCGATGTTCTTCGGCCGCCCTTCATGTTACCAACTTGTTCCCCGACAGTATTACTCGTTTTTGCTCACATCATACTGGCAATAAACGCGCCTATCTTCATTGCATTTAACCGAGGTGATCTTCAGTTTTGCGTGTAGAAGACGACCATAAAAAGGCAAAGCATCATCAACGGCAACTCGCGATTGTCGGTGACGGTAGAACGTAAAATAGGGACTGAACAATTCAATAGAGTTATTTAATAATCACAGCCCGCTGAACAAGAAAATAGATAGTGAAAGCGAAATGTCATACACCACCACCAAGCTGCTGCTGCACACGAGCGTAAGCCCGTCTGTCGAGAACCGTCTGTCGCCACTGGACCACGCCGGCGGACACGGCCGTCATGGTGGCCATGACCCCCATGAAGACGTTGAAGCGCATCTCGGCGTAAACGCCCTTGCTCAGGCATGGCCGCAGCCCGATGGCGCCAGACGAACAGTTGAGCTTGTCGAAGAAGCCGCTGACGGCGCAGTAGTCGGCTTTAATCGCATTCAGCTCAAAGTCGGAGCACGGTAGACACAGTGCGATCGGCTGGAATTGTTCGTGCTGCCAACACTTGCTCATCAATATCTGCGATGCTGACGGCTTCGGCGGCAACATCGGAGGACCAACTGAAGGACCGAGTGAAGATGCCTTGATCGGAGCGTCCGAAGAAGACGCTTTAACAACCACTTGCTTTGAAGTAATTACATCTCTCTCGTTCACATCTTCGTCATAATACTCTTCCAGCAAAAAAACAATGGTAGACACACTGGAAAACGATTTCATAAGTTACTAATCGAAAACAAAATATCTCAACGATACCTTATGAATAAAATTATGGACGCGAGCATCCGCCGAAATGAACAAAATTCGATCATTTCGCTTCTTTAGTTTATGCGTGGTAAATAACAACTAGGAACTCATGTTCGTTGGATCGTTCGAAATTCAAGATGTCGTCACGTCGTGTTCTCGCAGTCCATCGATCAGAAGAGTTGTTTTGATGATTACTTCGATTACTTTGGCTGGCGATTCGACTCCCCCTCCCCACGAGACGTTGCAAATAAAATTCCTTACACACAGGAACAGATATAAATACAGTAACCTAGTTCAAACTAGACAAGTGTCACAAAGGTGGAATAACTGCCAGTCGAGTCACAAAAACTTCTCTGATTTATTTGATTTCCTGGAGAATGGGACGCTCAGGAAGACGATTTCGTGATCAATCCCTGTAATAATTGACCAAACAAAATAAACGGCATTACTATTGAATCTTGCGTCAAAACACACCTTTTTCCTTTTCATCTTGACGATCAGATTAGTTTTCGTCGACTCCTAATGATCACAAGAAATCACAGGCTTCGTGTAATTCCGACAGCCCAGGGTGTGATCAACATTGTTTAGCTACCGACTAATGTGATCAAAGATCACTGTTAAAATGACCAGCGAGAGACGCACTATTGCGCGCTATCCTCGGTCGCTCGCAGTATGCTAAACTTGCCCTTTCCCGCAAACATTAGTCGATTGGATATTTTGTATTGTTCGTTCACCGAGAGGATGTAGCTGCTAATGAAGCGAGAAATAGCCTTATCTGCATGATTTGGTTTAGCGTCTTGCTTAGCTTTATTATTGTGACAACCGTTCGCACACAGCAAGCAGAGTACCTTTACCGATTGGTTTTAATGTCATGTATATGTCCGTGAAAACTCACTTCGATATACTAAAAAACTTTGCGTCGAGACCTAGTGTCCCGCGCTTCAGCGTTGCGGTATATAAATCGATAGTACTATGTTTTGTGTTGTCCGATCAGTCCCGAAAAAATCAATACGTATGTTTTGTGTTAGTTACAGTACTTTTCCGCCCGGTCTGGTCGCCGTGTTCTCGATATTACAACGAAATTGGGGTAAAAAGAAGTCATAATGAGGTAACTTTGTCTCTGAGTCGACTGAGTTCGAGAGGAACGATTTCGGTATCATCGCACTCGCTGACGTGAGTCTTCAACGAGATCACTTTGTTCACCATCCGGCGTCCATCCAGATAGACCAGACAGTTCGTCGAACTGTTCACAATTATCAGTAAATTGCTTATCTTGATCACCAGGAGAAAGAACGATGTCCACGTAGACTCCATAAAAAACGTTTCCCAGACGTCCAAAATGAAGGGAAGTGCGCGCAGCACGAGAAACTTCCCGACGATCACAACCGACACGTAGGTGACGGCTGTGTCGTTAGTGATGCTCAAAGGTGGATGGTCGACGCCGATCAATTGGCGTCTTCTGCTGAATATTCTATGGATCAGCATTTGAGTGGCGATCGTCAGACCGAGCACGAGTGTGAATGGTCCCATGGACTGAACGAGCATCTTGAATCCCACGCGGTAGATCATCTGATAGTATTGGTTCAGACGCAAAGACGATGGGTACATGTTTTTCGATAGCTGTTGAGTCCGCAAGTTCCAGCATTCTATGAGTGTGATTTCGAAGAAGGTGGGTGTGTTGACGAGAAGCGCAAACAGGACCAGCCCAATCGGAATCCTATAGAAAGGGCCTACAGTAGTAAACACGGAGTTGATGCGGCGCGGCGTGTGGTGTTTGTTCGCGACCGACGAGACGCCGCTCGCCGACCACATCGATCCATCCAGCACGTGGAACGGCTGTCTAATCGCCGTGAAACGTTGTACCGTAATCAGTACAATCAGCCACACCTGAAACACAACCGAAAAAAATGAACGCGATCTACTGCTCACTCACCGAGCCCGTATTCGACGTTGATATGAATATGTGCAGGTAGGCGACCAACGTGTCGGTCGCACAGTGAATGTTGAGCAGGTACAAGACCGACTGGATGCTGTAGTATCCCAGGGCCGCGAGCAGCAACATAGTGTCGCAAATCGCCAAAACAGTGAGACTGGCGACCAGCCGTCGATTCAAAGGGGCCGTGGACAAGAAGCAGCATGCGCGCAGATTGCCAAACACTCCCAGCAAGATGCACGTCATTGTCATCGGACCGTCGATGATGCTCGCCATCGGTTGCAACTCTTCCAGTCCGTCGCCATACTCACTGCAGTTGGGCAACGGCTCCATCATCCACTGCTCCATATATCCAGACATTCTTCGCAGCGCACACAAGTTGGATTAATGTATATTTTTCAGGTCGTATCTATTGGAGAACTGAAAGTAGTCGAGACGATACTGAACGGCAATGTTATTAGTGCGAGAAAAGAAGCGGCAACAGGCGGTGAAGCGCATTTCGGACGTCAGACGGAATGCGTCATTAGTCGTCTCCTGCGAAACCAATCCGCACACAAACTTCAGTGCCGACCACTGGAAATTCTAATCGCGTTTCCGGCCGATCAGGATGACACGTCTTATTAGAGCTCATTGCCATTCTCCTCGCCCTGCACGCCGCATCACCAAGCAGCGCATCACTTATAATAGAGCTCTCATTCTAGCTAGCGCTCACGTGCTTCGTCTAGGTAGAAAGCTCGTTATTCCCCGTATAGGGGAAGACAAATTGGAAAACTAATCACAGCTACTTACTTCCTCACATCATGGAGCACCTGAACAATAGAAAATGTCTAAGTGTCAAACGATCCAGACTGCAGAGGCTACAGTAAACTTCTCCATATCAAAGATTGTACCCGGTCTATCTTTTATCTGTCCTACATTTTGTTTTGCTATCGTTTTTGAATAACGCGGCCAATTTTATTGAAACCGTGGGGCTTAGTAGATCTAAATAGGAGATTTTGTTCCTTAAAATTTCAAGCGATTTGGTTCATGTATTCTTCACTGCCCACGGTTTTTCTGAAATGTGCAAATTTTACTGCGTTTAACAGATTTTCAGACACCCAAAACTTTAAAAAAATTAAAAAATACAAATTAGACACCCAACAACATTAACCGGGAATGTCAGTCAGAAATTAAAAAAGACAAAAGAAACGATTTTGACCGAAAATGACAACTTTGACAGTCAGGAAGCACCAGACATGGGCGTCGGGGGGTATGGGAGGTATACACCCCCCCCCCCCCAAGGACCTCCATACCTCCGGCCAAAGTTGGTTGGGGGGGGGTATGGTC
>JAQGCX010000852.1:0-13590 GCA_034700205.1 Plectus parietinus | reverse complement strand
TGCGTCAATGCGCAATCCTCAATTGAAATTCTCAACGCAGATTGACAATTTGAAAAAATTGAGAAAAATTCTCAATTGCTCTGCCGTGGCCTTTATTCTTGGTTTTTGTTCGCAAAAAACGTCGGTATGCGACGAACGTGCGAAGTCTGTGCAGCCCTTAAAAGTTTAGCTTAGAAAGTTTGAGGGAGAGAGGGGAGTGGTCAGTCTGGTCACAGATGATATTTGATGGACGGAACATACATGGTGCAGTCACATCTTTCTTATTATAAAACACGTTTAATTTCAGATACTGCACTTGCCCCAAACGATCTGCCTTCTGGATCCGTTTTAAGAATTAAAGTACAAGCCATTGCTCAAACTTGGATCGGCTGAACATCGAATTTTTATGGGTACAGTGCGACAGCTGATAATGTTTGCGATCTTCTAAAAACGATCCTCGATGTTTTGAGCAAGGAACAAACATAAAGAGTACGATTTATAGTAAAACAAGGTATTTTCGAAAATGCGTTATCAAATTGATCATAAATCACTGGAGATATAAAAAGACAAGTCACCATTGAACAGTGTACAGTGCAGTGGAACAACCTGTTTGTCGACAACAACGCAATCTGGTTTCGCGAACAGATGAGCGCACAGTTTGAAGCAATTGCGTTGATCAGCGGTGTTGAAGACTTGGTCTCCTTCGTACAAGTCGAACCATACGAGCAGGCCGTGCACGCACCCCTCTGCCGTCACCGTCGCATTAATCTTCGTCTCTTGTCCCAAAAACTGCGGAAGGCGATCCGAATCAGCGTTCAACGTTTCTTCCAGATTCAGTGTCATTACGTCAAAGTCGGCGCTCAGTCGACGATGCCGCAACGTGGCCAGTTCGATATCCTCCTGAAGATGGGCGCCGAACGGTCCGAATGCACTGCGCACTTGCACGCCGCAGGTCGAGAAGCTCGACAGCACGGTGGAACGACTGAGCAGCTGCTCGCTCTCTATCAGCGCCGCTCGCACGATCACCTTGCACGGAACTACGCGGTCGATTCGAAACTTCACTCGACTGAATGCTACTTGCTGAAGCGCACCGCCGCTTAACAGTCCGTTGTGTGCAATTGGCAGACAGACGACCACGTCGAATGCCGCCGACGGCACCGACTCCATCGTCGTGCAAACCAACACTTTCGTACTGTCGCCGAACAGATCGGCATAAAGTGCTTCCACGTCTGCAGCGGCGTCTTCAACCAGAGATACAATGAATGCATCAGGCAAGGTCCTGGTCAAGACACGAGTCACACTCGGACATCGAGCGCAGTCCAGCACTTGGGCAATTGGACGAACAGACATCGCCGATCGCAGCCATCGCTCTAGTGTCGCCGCCAATGCACCATCATTCATCAGTGCAATTGTTGAGCAGCCTGTCACTTGCTGAACGTTCAGGTCGTTGAGCGGCTAAAACATACAACGTTTACAAATTTAATTAAAGATAACAAATAGAGTATAATGATCAGAGAATAAAATTATATTTCGCCGGAATGGGTCACTAAAATTACAAAAAAGCCAACTTACGCTCTGGAAAGAACAGCGGAACCAATTGTCTCGAACAGTCACAGCGAGCGCGATGGAATCGTTGACGGCCACATTGAAAGGCAATGAAAGTGGGAAGATTGCTTGCTCCCAGCAAGTGCCAGATCCTGGCATTGTTTCCAGCACAACATCTGTGGTCAAATATGCTCTGCAAAAAAGGAATGAAACGACACGTCGCTATGATAAATAGTACCTGAACCAAGCAATCACTGAATGCGCACATCCAGAAGTCTGAATGTTGAGACAAATTGTAGATGAGAATCCATTTTTGACCCGCAACAAGTCTTCTTCTGAGTTCAAATCGATAGAACAGACCACAACAGGATCGGTCAGCAGACGGAAGTCGCCTTTTAACTCGTCCAGAAAATCTGACGTGTACGGTTCGTCTAAATGCCAAAAACCATGATATATGGTGAACAGTTTGGCATTTATTTTTTTCATAAACAAACAGAATATTAATCAAACGCGCTTGATTATTAATTATTACTGAGCTTGAATGTAACCGTTTGTATAGGGAAAAATAAAAAACAGGTGTTTAATCAATAAGAATTAATTGAGAGTATTTGTGACAAGATGTACCGCTTCCTTCCAAGCAGAATTTCGACACATAGGTTTTGTGAGCGCCACTCGTCTCAGGCAAGCAGACGTGCTCCTGAGTGATCGCCGAACATTCCACGACGGCAGCAAGTATTTCTGCCTCAAACATATCGCAATAATTATATGACAACAGTCATCGAATATCAAACCTTATTTGGAATAACGACGCCCGTTTCAGTGAGCAGTCGACGTTTGGCATCAAGAAGCGCAGAAATAATTCCTTCGCCAAAGAATCCCGCATCCATGAGCTCCGTGACAATCAGATCAACCTAAAGCGCAATGGTTGACTGTGCGATCGTTCGTTAGTGCAAACTTACTTTTCCATTGAGATCAGCAACAGTTACGGCCTGAGAGTTGCGAGGCAATACCACGATACCCTCTTGCAGATTGTTGTCTGCGATGACGCGACGCGACGCGACACAGCACACATGAGTTCGTCTTGCTCGCAAGCGAACACTGGAGAAGACGCGCCCGCTTGAGCCGCCATCACGCTTAGCAGACCCGACCCCGCGCCAATGTCCAGCACTCGGAATGCACCATTCTTTGCATTCAGCTGCATCTGCAATTATAGTCCGATTTTTTCGGAAATCGATCGAACCCCCCTCAATTGAATGTCGCGCGCTGTCAAAATCCAGAATTTATTATATTGAGTATCATTAGTTCGTATGATTTAAATCCATTTCTAGTGAACCTCCCACAACGACATTTGCTCACTATTGCACATCTAAAATTCTGGAATTACGACGCTTTTTACAGTACGGTCTTTACCGTCAAAGAAATTATGAGTATACACAGATGGACAATTTTAAAATATGCAACAGACACACCTTGACAAAGTGCTGGATGGCAGACGCATAGGCTTGATTTCGAGTGCGATCGTTGAGCATCCGAAAGTGCCATTGATCAACGAGATGAGTGCTCAGATTAGCTAGATTCCGCTTGGCGCCGATGCTCGGGTCGGCTGCTTCAAGCGCCTGCAGGAAGCACTCGGCTGCCTTCGAAACATGACCTTAAGTATAAATTGCGTACTTTGGCTTGTCGATCGTCAAAATAGGATATAGGTCACCGTTTGCAAACAACCATTCACCATATACATTGTACACGTCGCCACAATCGGGATACAATTCCAGCGATAGCGCGATGACTTGAGCAATGTCCGTCTCACTGCTTTCACTGTGCGTCAGTAGGTGGAGGTGGCCACCGAGTACTGCAAGAAACTCTTGGCGAAGAGACGAAGCCTTGTTCGGCAGCGCCTTGATGATGCCCATGTAATGCACCAGCGCCGTTGTCGGATCATTGTCCGAAGCTGATCGTCTCGCCGTCTTCAGCGAGAATTTCGCCATTTTCACAACTTCAGACTAACTTGCGATAATTAAATTTTCATTTTTCATTTTCAATTTCTGCGAAATACAGTACGGTACAAAATCCATGAAACAAATCTAATCGTCACAAGACGCGCATCGAATGTCGATGTCATCATTTCCGAGTTCACGTGTACATGCACTGATTGACTTGTCCAAGAAAGACAACCCAAGACAATAACAATTGCCAAGTGTCTCAAATTCACAGAGATTGAAACTTATTGTACTGCAGAATAGGCCAAACTACTTCGGCGAGCATAAAACAGTTCTTCGGCAGAATGACAAAAAAGATCAATAGTTGTAAGTCTCAGCAAATAACGGTTCTAAATTAGTCTTTAAAAAATGACATTTCACTGATTTCAGCTGGAGAAGTTGTGCAGGCTTCACCACTGGACTGGCTGTGGAATCTGATGGCGTTCATCATGATATTGTAAGCCACTAACTTGCATGTCGTGGAATCGCTCAATTGTTATTCGCGCTGATGTTGCAGCTTCAAGTCGCTCTTCAGTCCCAACAGCAATTCACGAGGTGATCGCTTCGACACGGCAGACCGTCGCGAGCGCTTTCGGGGCGGAGACGATGGACGCGGTGGAGGCGGTGGTGGCGGTGGCGGTCCTCAGCGTCGCATCGGCGGAATGAGTCGCAGCAGCGGCATGGCTCCTCCTCCAACCGGCGGCGGTTGCAGCGGAGGTGGTTGCGGACGTTGATCGGCCGGCGTGTACTGCTTTGCCGCTTTTGGTCTTTCCATCGATAGGTGACAATGGTGCGGTCGCTGAGTGATGCGTTTTGAGCGAAACCCTTTGGGCTCTCTTGTGCTGATGAGCGATCGCTGCCGTTGTTGATGCAATGTGACGATGATAAATCAGTTGACACTTGACACTTTTCATTCATCAAGCTACTGAATTAACTGTCATGTTATCATTCAAGAGAGCAATTTGCAGCGCTATCCTGAGTCGTTCGGACGAATAAGATTATTGGGACCATGTTGACCGTATCTAACACCAAGACACTGACTATTAATGAAATGGTTATTGCTTGGCCTCCAGCCACTTTCATTGTGGACGTGAATAAAGAAGGGTTCGTCGTAGTCTCTCTCGTGCCGCGCGTCGCGCGTGAAAATCCATCACGTTTTTATTGTTGGCATCTTCATGATCGAGTGAATAGTGCCGATTTGTCTTAATTGCACAACTTGCACACTGAAATTTGTTCAGCAGCACACTTAGATTTTAAAGCAACCGATTCTATCACTGTTGTGGGGAAGAAATGGACGACAGTTTGAGGAGAAGGTGACCCGTATCGGATCGAGCGCAATATGTCTGGCAATAATGGTATCCTGCGGCTGTTCGACGAAATCGCCGAGTAGGTCTTATCGTTCAACTCGATTTGGCCAATGTTTCTAATCTCTGAATGTATCCTGCGTGAATATGACTTGTTGACGGAATGAAACAGCATCCAACCGACCGCAAACTGGTATGTAATGTGGGAATTGCAGACACGATTCTGGGGACGACTTATGGATGCTGGGATTGGGCGATGGAGGCAAGACGGCGCACCACGACGCATCGTCGTATCAGCGGTCGCCGTCGCCGCATCGTAATGTGGTGCCCAGTCCCTTGTGCAACATTCCCCGACGCGAGGACGACCGCCAGACATTGCTGCCCAGCTCTTCGTCGCCGATCTTCGAATACCGAGCCGGCGCCTCCTTCGACTCGGCCACTGCCAGCAGCGCGCATGAGGCGGCTACGCGCGACTTGTTCGCCATTTGCAATGATCTCGATTCCGCCGATCGCGCGACCACTTCGTCTGCGCTGTCGTCGGCGGAGAGCGATGGCGCCGAAGCCGTGCCGCCTATTCTGTCGCCAGTCGACACTCCCTCCGATCGAGTCTACCATCGCAATGTTGCCGCCCGCTCGCCCTGTCCTGTTCCAAATTCGAGGCCGAACGGTGTTGCTATTCACACTCAGCAAAGACTAAAACCGTCAGCCATGACACGTTCTCAAGATCTCAGATCCCAAGCACCTTGTGATTATCAGCAGGGTAAATCCTCATCGGAATTCGACATAGCTGTTGTATTTATGCTGCATGTTCAAGTCTTAATTACCTACTTCATTTTTCATTTTGTCAGTCCGGCTATCATGTGGCTTGCTGCCAAGAATGACATCATTTTTATGATAGCCGGACTGAGAAAATGAAAAACGAAGAACCTAATTGTATCTCTCTTTCTTGCAGCACCACAGTCTGTGATCCAGGCTTCGCAACTGGCCGGCTGCTTGCAGCTGGTCAATGGACAGCTAGTCGTACAGGCGCAGTTGCAGCAAGTGCAGACGCCCAACGGGCTGATGACCGTCGCCGTGTTGCCGTCGTTGAACCGATTGCAAGTAGCGCAGAATGGGTCCAACCACCTCGCCGTAACGCCCACGCCTTCTTCGCCGCAGCACCAGCAGACCATCTCTATGCCATCAACTGCTGCGATTGATAAGTGCGTTTTGTTTGACAATGAATTTTTGCAATGACAATTGGCTGACTTTAAAACAGTTTTATGGGGTGAAGAATTGTGTAAAACAAACGACTTGCAGGTCGAAGAAACCCCGTTCGATAATGCCGCGACCTCTGAATGGGAATTCTCGAAAACGACCGCTAATGGCGCCGGTTCACGCCAAGACCGCTCAGGTGCATTCTCCCTCGGCGCCGACCGCGTCCCCACAGTCGGCGATGATTGTGCGGCTCTCCTCTGAGAACGCCGACATCGTCAATCGACTGAGCGGCGAAATTTCCCGTTTGCAAGGCGAGCAAGCCGCCCTTGGCCTCGACCATTCCGAGCGCATTCGCCAGTTCGAGCAGCAACGAGCGCAGATCTTCGGCGAAGCTCTGCGCAGTCAGCACAGGTATGTCCGTTGTCAATAATAGATGTACTTGGGGTCGGAAACATAAAATACGATGGGTCAGAAATTTGCATATGCAAATTAGGCAAAATGACGATATTTTTGGGCGGGAATTCTATTTTTTGCCCAAAATACCGTATTTTTTCGGGCCTTGGGCGGATTACGAGGGGGGTCGCAGAACTCCACCCACTTTGGACCAGTTGGGGGGTAACCCCCCCCCCCCGGTACACCTATGGTTGTTATTGTGTGTACAGTTTCTGTGAGATAAATGAATGCATTTCAGCGTACAAGCGCCTCAACTCGCACCATCGCCGCCACCCCCTCCTCCACCGCCTGTCTGTCGACAGCCAAATCAAAGAATTGTTTCAGTCAGTTGTTTTCAATCTTTCTACTCTGAAAAGAAGCAGCTGAACATGAATTGCAGATCAATGGTCAATCATACCTCATGTTCGACGGCCATCCATTGGCGTTGCAGTCGGGTTCTGCGAGTGACTCGGTCTCCATCTCTTCCTCCTCATCTCAAGCTTACACCTCGGTGGTGCGCCCTATCTTGTTGTGGCATTTCTATTGTTACTTATTTTAAAAAATAGTCACCCACACAAAAATAGTAAACCAGGGTAGAGGAAGAGTGAATTAATAGTAACCCATGGGTTACTATTTTCAGTACTGGGCAAAGATAAAATTACCCAAAAATCTACGTGAAATGGGTATTGTATGCGGATAAATGTGCGCAATGAGAGAAATATTTATTTTCTTATTTTCATGGAAAAATAGGTCTCAAAAGTTTTAAAATTTGCTATAACTGTTCGAAAACTTAACCATTTTTTGAAATTTTGACGCCAAAATATGTTCTTAAACAGGTTGAATTTCTAGTAACCCACGCAGAAATAGTAATCCACGAAGAAATAGTAGCCCAGAGTTGAGGAGGGTCGACATAAAAGTAACCCTGGGTTACAATATCTTAAAAACGGTATTTGTACCGTACTTTGATCGTGCTCTGTTAGTGCTGTTTTTTCGTTGACTGAATGCAAATGAGTTTCAGCGGCCGCCGAACGAGTCGATGCCGTCGACGTCCAACGGACCGACTGGAGTTTCTATCGTTTCGGAGCGCAGCTCGAAGCGACCAATGCGTCCAAATCGATCTTCTGTCACGTTTTCAAAGTCAACTGAGCATTCCGCAAATACGAAATCTTTCGACGCCCAGATCGCCAAACGACAGTTGCAGATGAAAACTGAACGCACAGTCCGGTAGCCATGTTTAATAGAATTCAGCGAGCTTTTGCTTCTAATTTTGCTGTTGCAGGTTGCGAGAGCGTTTCGAGAATCTTTCACAAAATGCCACTACGGTGGATACTGAAACGCCATTTCTCAATGTGAATAATGCCATTGAACGTCTTTTGCCATTTCATATGTACGCCGAGCCGGAATTCAATGCAGATGCTCTGCGAAAATGTACGTTTTCATTTCAGAAATACAGTTTTCTTTAACTTATCAGTTGTTTTTTCAGTTGATGATAATTACCTGCGATATTCTGCTCGTTTGATGTGCCAGAAGAAAGTGCTGGAACATCGATTTCGAGCAGCCTTGTTTCGAGAGGCCATGGTTCGTGATGCGGACTAAGATTGTTTGCAAACATAGGAACTTTATTGCAGACTCCGTTTGCGCAAAAAGCAGAAGAAAGTTTGCTAGCGTACTTGCATTCCAGGCACGAACAGGAATTGCTCGATCGCGATCGCGAGTTTGCCCAGTCTGATCTCGGTACAGTTTTTTTCCCTCGTATTGCTCACTAATTCTCTTCTTCAGAAGGTTTCGTTGCTCAATCCGAGCTTTGTGCGCAAGGTCGTGTCGAGCGCATGAAAACGGATATTACTGACAATGATACACCCCTCGATCGATCAGTCCAATCGCTGTTGGTTATCGACGACGCAGCTTCACCCGCCGAAGCCGACATGCCGATGAGTGACTATGAAATGTGGGGTGAAGAAGAGAATGCGATGAAAGACGAATCACTGGGATCGCCGAGTCGACCGTCATCGCCGGCAGCAGACAATCAACGCCCGTCGTCGCCGGCAGCAGACAGTCAACGCCCGTCATTGGCCCGCTCTCCATCGCCCTCTCCAATACGTGTCAAACTCAAGCTCGAATCATCGCCGACACGCAAGCGAAAGAAGAAACGCAGAAAGCGTCGACGACACTCGTCCAGTCCCGAAAGACGATCGCCATCTCCAGTGCAGCGGCTGCAGCCGTTGGACACTGCGCCGGTCGCAGCAGAGACGAACTCGTTGAAACTGCGCTTTCGTCTGGCGTCCAATGGGGCGGCGGATTTGATCCGACTGGAAGGTTTTGTGGACGCGCCCAAAGTGCCGAAATTGAAAATACGACTTGGCGGCGCGCAGGCGATGACTACATCTGTGGCGAGCGAGCCGAAGTTGTCGGCGTCGATGAGCAGCAGCACGCCGCTGAATGGCCTGGAGCAGTCGGACAGTGAGAGTGATTCCGTACACGCACTCACAAGGACGCGCGCGAGCAGCAACGGATTGGGCAGCGACGCCGGCATTGTTCAGTTCTCACCCGAATCAGGCAAGCAGTTTCCATTTTACTATCCACTCTTTCGCTTTGCAGTACTTGGTGTATACTCATTATTTCTTGCATGGTTAAGAAAGTACTGTAGAAAGCACCGTAATCCCAGCATTTTAGATAGGCAATAATGGCTAAATGTCGTTTTGGGACGTTTACTAGAAATGGGTTTAAATCATACAAAGTAATGATACTCAATTCAATAAATTCTGGATTTTGACAGCGTCTCAATTGAGGGGTTTTGGGATGAATTTCTAGTAAACCGTTGGAAAAATTCTGTCTATACATATTTGTTTGTGGTGGATTTGTCCGTGTTCTAATCATACGTTTTTCAGACGCGCACGACAGCGACGACGACGGTGCACGACTGCGGCATCTGACGAATTCGCTGATCGAGCGTCTGAACGTCGAAACGCTGCTGACCGACGCGCGCACTGTTCCCGCTCAGAAAACGAACGGTTTTGCACCGATCGGTGGTCTGGAGCTCAGCGGATCGGAACACTCGGACTGATGTTGTTCAGCTTTCTACTTTTATTATCTCTGTAAATTAATGAGACATTCAACGCGGGTTCGTCGTTTGATCGGCTTATGCTTTACTTTTGGTATCTAATATAGCTGAGGCTCTTGGCCATAGGTGTACTTGGGAGGGGGGGTTACCCCCAAGTCGGTCAGAAGTAGGGCGGGATTTCCGACCCCCCTCCTTGAAGTTCGGTCGAAGGCCGAAAAAAATACGGTATTTTAGGCCAAAATTTGAATTTTTTGAATTTCTGCCCAAAAATACCGTAATTTTGCCTAATTTGCATATGCAAATTTTAGGATTTCCGACTCCCCCTTCGGATTTTAGGATTTGGATTTCCGATGCCCCTCTGAATTTGGGTTTTGGATTTCCGACTCTCTCCCCCAACCTCAGACCCCAAGTACACCAATGCTCTTGGCTCTTTTTACCAGCAATCCACCACCCGGTCATTGTAACACGCTGGATTAATAGTTAGTTTTGTGCGCATTAGTCCTTCATGCCACATCGCTGCACTATTGCTTCTTCGTCGTTTCGAGCTCACTGATCATGCACTCTCGTTTGGATGCAATGTTTTGATCATCACTTTTAGTTTCGGTTGTCTAGTTATTTATGTTCACATCACTTGGCGTTCAGTAATTGTAATATTTTAAGAGTGCGTATGTTTAAATGGATCTTACACAGATGATCAATGTGGCATTTTTATCATTCCTTATGGCTGCGATAGATAGACACGCATGTCTCTCGCTCGATGAGGTTATTGAATCAGTATTTGTGTTTTTTTGATTACTATTCGCTTGTTTATATTGATCCATGCGAGTTCTTCCGTGAAATCTCGGTTGGACTGGCCAGTCAGTCGTCAATTCTGTTGCTTGTATAGTACAGATACGATGTCGTGTTGTTCATAGATGTGCATAAAGTATCGGAGGCTGTCCGATGGCGACAGATGTCGAAACGACTGTTCATAACACACACACACACAGCTTCCATAGCAGCGATTATTGTGAAATTTGCGCCGCACGATAAACTGCTACGAAAAAGAACATGTTTCTTCTGTCAATTTTTACATGCTCCTGTACGTACGAGAATCACTTGTTCACGATTGTACAGAAGTATTGTTCACGATTTTAACGCTCAATTTCAGTCGCTTTCATCGTATTCTCTGCTGACGCCCAGATCAACGGAACGCATTTTCTGTTGTACCAAAATGAGCAGACCGGCAAAAACACGTCTCTGTGTAAGTACAATCTACGATATTACATGGTGAATGTGTTTTTTAAGCGAATTTGCTGAAAAACCGAGTCAGTCGAAACGATTTCTTCTACGCGATCCTCGGCGCGCCCACCAATGACCACGCCACCAAGTTGCACTTGGACAGCTTCACCGCGCTCGACAAGCTCTTTCAGCGTCTCAATATCCCCGGGAAAGGGTCACTTCTAAACAGCGACATCGCCCAGCACTGGCAGCAGCCAAAGCAACCAATGCAATCGTTCGACTTCAACTCTTTTCTGCACTCTGGCTCAGTCGATCGTTGACACTGTTTAGGTACTTTGGAGCTGGCGAATGGCTTCAGGACTATGGTGTCCAACAGTTGGGTGTTGAATGGCAAAAACCGCAAGAGCCACTGACGGGCAACTTCGACTATTTGGGCATTATGACACACTCGTGGAATGATTGCTTGTCGTCGTGGCGCACACAGACCACAACGTGCATTCACGTGCTGCAGGTACCTCAACAAACCTGATTCTAATATAAAAATTGTCTCTAATATAACGACACCCCCTAAATCCCATTCAGCCACCGAGCAAGCGATATTATGCGTTATTTGTCTGCTTTTCACATTGAGAAGTGTTTTGCTCAGTTTTCTTTCACTTTTTCCTTGGAAATATTGCTAATTTATCGAATCAAGATCAAAACCCAACGTGGCGATATACAGTCGAACCCGGATACGTGCGCTAAATATACAGTCGAACCCGGATAGGTGCACTAAATGCGTATCAATTGTTTGAACACACGCCAACATGAAAACTGACTACGCAGAACTGCGTAGCCTCTTTGTGCGGTGGCGTGTGCTCTAACAATTGATGCGCATTTTGTGCACTTATTCGGGTTCGACTGTACTCTATTTCTCGCTTCAGGGAGGCTGACATCTGAAAATTATGATGCGATGAGCAAACGTAAGCCAAACTTCATGCGATACGGCTGGTAAGCAATAAATTTGCAAATTAACTGACTGTTACAGTAAGACTTGTTGTTGCAGAACGCGCTCGCAATAAGTGCATTCCGATGAATTACAGTGCACCGCGATCGTCCAATATCTTCTAGTGCTATCATGACTTCGTTTCTGTTGCGTGATCTCAGTGTTTGTCGAGGGGAATAAAGCTGCTGCCTGGCGCCTCCCATACCGAGTCAATCATTGAACATAGCACATACCCATGCTCGGTGCCATCTTCTTCGGCGATCTTGTCGATCCAGTTGAGCACCGGACGCATTGTCTTCAAATGACTACAGCCAAGCTAACTTGAGTTGAACGCACAACGCTGCAACAATTGCTTCTTAGAGCACTCTTATTCGGACCTGCGCAGTTCATCGGTTGTTAGTGTCCTGTTTCCATGGTTACCTTGTATTCCCTGTCGTGAAGAAACACACCGATTTCGTCCTAAGGCTAGGCTATCTACATGCGAAAAAGGAATACGATATCTGCAACACTCGATTTGACTGGGAAGTGTAGCTTACAATAGCTCTCGAAAAACTTGTCATGTCTCATGTGCTTGCAAACTGCATTGACTTATTCACCTTATAAACGTGATCAAGTCCAACAACGATCTTGAATCAGGCTACAACGTAACATGGTACTATTGTCGGCTACATCGTCGACTCGACCCCAGTTTTTTGTCTGAAAAAGTTATCGCGAATCGCAATCGTTGCAATTGCTGTCGCTGCTTGGCTGAACGCCGTGCCCACGATCGAACGTCTTGGCTGATTCCGCAGTACGGTAGTTCAATATTTTTACTTTACTAACTCGCTTTTTCCAGAGAACGCAAAAGACGAGATTGGTCAACAACAGCGATGTCTTTGTATGATGGCATACCGATGGATGATCCGCCAGCTCCTGCACCCATGCCCATGCGTCCGCCACGAGCTCCATCAGAGGTCGCGCCTGCCGAGAAAAGAATCAAGCGTGAAGAAGGTAATCTGGCGCTTAACCAAGTTTTATTCACTGTACTACGAACATATTTTCATTGTTTGTTGCAGTCTCAGATGCGGATGCAGCGAACTCGGCAGCAACCTGGTCATCTGCCGGATTGAAATTACTGCAATCGCAAATGCATCTGAAAAAAGCGCAGGCTACGATGGCGATGGTGCGTTTGTTTGTTCGTTTTTGCAATGCGTACAATTTGGCTTTTCAGCGTGATAAGCAACGCTATTCCTCTCAAATGACTCATGTTGTTCCCGCTGTGGTGGATTTGTCGGCGCGTTGCAAAGACAAGGCGCCTCTAATGACCAACAAGACGCCCACGCCATCACTGCTAAAGCCGCGCAAAGCGTTGATATTGGAGGATTTGCCTCCGCTTTCCTTCATACCCAAGGCGGTCAAAGAAGACAAAGTGTGGCTATTCGGCGAGATCTTAGTGGAAGACGAATACAATCCTCTCATTCCCAACGACTATGAGAAGGCGCGACGACGCCGAGACGACGAGCGGCAACGGCAGAAAGTCGATGAGCGCCAGCGAGAACTGGAGGAACGCGATCGGTAACTAAACAGTTTGATCCAGGGAGGGAGGTTACGTGTTGGTGCATGTCAATCTTTTGAAACAGTGGTCACTAAAGCGCTGAACATACCACCAAATTAGTCGGCCGATTCATGAGTTTAAACATATTCAGTTTTATCGGCCGACTGGGTCACCGATTACGTACTTCTACCGTACCTTTACCGTATCTTATCGTTGATGTGCTTTCCCAGGCGGCCGACTGGAAAATGTGGTCCAACCCAAGAACGGGGCCTACTATATAAATGACTAGTGTATAACTTGTCTACACAGTGGGTGCCCACCATATGTGATAGTGTGTTTGCTTATTTTTTGGCTTA
>JAQGCX010000851.1:0-13601 GCA_034700205.1 Plectus parietinus | reverse complement strand
TCGCGAGAAGTGGAAGCGAAAAACCCGAAAAGCTGACCCCGCGCCGTAGTGGGACAAAAAACAGCTCTGGACAAGAAAAAGATGCTAACCGAAAACGCCTGGCTCTGGTCGTCGTATTCTCAATAGTACCTTGAGTTGAGTTATTGGAGTCTCGAAACTCGTTCATGAAAAAGTGACGTCAAAACTGTTCCACGGTAGTAGCGCAAAGATCGCGCGCTTTCGATCATTCGATGACGTAACGACGTGAAAAGAAACAATGAAACTCATGTTGCTTTAGTGTGAGGGCATGGATACCTAGCAATGACGCGACAATGGTATTCAGAAATGAATTCTCCGAACTGTTTTAGGTGGTGGAATCAATGCTGAAGGTGGGTGACCTTTGAAGCACTTACGGAAGAAGGTAGCCGAGCGCTACAGAGTTCAAGAACGCTTGCTGTCATGTCAGCCGAAGCTGCAGAGACACCGTCATTCGAGGATGTAGACGGCGATGACAACGACGCTGAAGATCTCCTTAAAGAGGACGAGCTGAGCTGTCTTCCTCGGCGGCAACGCTTCTTGTCTCTCTCCGTACCTCGTATGTTTTGACACTTAGTTTTTCGATTTTATTTTACATTTTGGTAGGACCGAACATTCCTGTTTGACTTGATCGGGATCTTGAAAGTACAGCATTGTGGATTCAATCTGCATTCGTCCCATATCTTAAATCTAACCGTTCTCAATGATTTGAAAACCCTCCCATTGGACAGATCTGTAACGCCATTGAACTCTGATGATAGGCAGACCAAGGAAAGACTCAAAAAACATATGGTCTAATCTCCTGCCTTCCGTCTCAGCAATGATTCATTCTTGCTCTTGGGAACTCAAGTTGCAAAACCACTCAAGTTTCATTGAAACTAAAGCTCAGTTTGCTTCAAATTTAAATGAGTCGTGATTGAATTCAATCCAATTTTGCAGTTCACTTTACATCTCAGTATTTGTCTGTCTCATCTAATTTCGCAATAATAAGCCAACTTGCCTATTTCATTGTATTAGTGTCGTGAACATTTGAGTTGCCTTCTCTGTTTAGGTTTGCCAGATCTACTACTTTGAGGTGGGATCTACTGCTTGAAAACTACTGCTGAGCAGTTGACAAAAACTTCTGTTTTGAAGCCCATCATACTGCTTCTACTGCTTTGTCAATTTTCGTGCACCAAATCGCTGAATATGTACCAAATTACTCGAAATTTTCGCCTGCGGCAGTCCCAGAGGCGCTTAAGCGCGCCCCTGGACCCTTAGCCGATTTAGCTCGTGTGACGCTTTGCGTCACATAGAGGACCCCCAACCATTTTTTAATCAAGCCACCAATACCTATGATCCGCCCCTGTAGTGTTAAAAATCTACGAACAAAAAAGTTGCACATGAAAAATAACCTTATTTAAAATTAGTGTTTGAAAAATTAGCTTTATTTGCATTACATCTACTGCTTTGGCATTTTGGAAATCTGACGATCCTACCTCTTTTCCATTCTTCTGACCTCTCAGTTCAGGTTTATAATGTGTTGTCTAAATGCGTCGTAAATTTCTCGTTTTTTGCTCTCTGAGCATTTATTGATGAGACAGTTGGTCACGGACCTTTGATCCATCCAATCGCCTGGTTGCGTTTGTGCATATGTCGTCATAGGAGAAAGTGGTCTGATTCTTGTTTCCGCTGTCTCTTTCCCCCCTATTTGGACATGCATTCTCCATTCGTCGTTCACGTGCGCCGATAAAGACCGCCTATGTTTACCATTGACACTTGATTGAAGTACTGGGTTTCGTCTCATCTGTTCCAACAATCTTCCATTCGTTAGTCGATCACCTTACTTAACTTCTGACCGGTTGCTGAAATTTGCCTCCATGGCTCCCAACAACCCCGACGACCGTTTAAAGCGCATGCGCTTTGGCGATTACAATCAGTGCATTCCTAATATCGACTGCCGTAAGTCATCAATTGATTGATTATCATCAAACTGGTTGTAATACATGTGCTCTTTGATGCTGCGATCAGTTGCAGTTCATCTTCCCTTTGTCTCTAATTGTAGTGTTTTTCTGTTCCGTAGTTTGGCGAACAACAAATTAGTTCGCATTTTGTTTATAAGTGCATCATTTGACGTATTTGAAATGTGAGTCAGTTGGACGTAAGACGAATACCCAGACGTTGATTCGATGTGACGTCGTAGGTGGCAGTGTTCGGTTCGACGAAATACAAATGCGGACCGGTTTTCAGCGATGCCCTGGTTCGGTATTGACATCGGTGGCACGCTCGTCAAGCTGGTCTACTTCGAGCCGAGCGACCAGGCCGATTACCCGGAGGCAATGCTGCAGGGGGAGATTGAGCGCGTCAAGGTCATCCACAGGTATTTGGTTACCAACAAGGCCTACGGTGAAACCGGCGTGCGTGACGCTCATCTCGAGCTGAACAAAGTTCACATAAATGCGAGTATATTGCTGGCTGCAATTTTTGCATAAACGCATTGCATTTGCAGGGACGCGAAGGAACTATCCACTTTATTCGCTTCCCCTCACATCGTATGCCCAACTTTATCAGCCTCACCAACAGCAAAGGATTCGCACACATGAGCAGTACAGTATGCGCTACGGGTGGAGGCGCACATCGATACGCAGATGCTGCACAAAAGGTTTACATTTGCTCCACTTGTGCAAAACTATCTCCAATCGAAAGTTTTTTGTTTAATTCCATCGTTCAAATATCATCCACTTTGCAATCTTTGCACAGATCAATTTCTCTTGCAGGAACTGAACGTGAAATTGCACAAATTTGACGAGTTGGAGTCATTGATCCAGGGGATCGAGTTCATCGCCAAATATAACCCTGAAGAGTGCTATTACTGGACAAATCCGCTGGACGATGACGCTTGCAAACGCGTGACTTGGCAGTGGTCGGGTCGTTCGTCCAACGACCCCGAATCGGCGGCCGTCGACGGACTACAGTATCCCTACTTGGTTGTCAATATGGGCAGTGGTGTGTCAGTCGTCGCCGTCTACGGACCGAGCAATTTTCGCCGCGTTTCGGGCAGCAGGTACAGTGTCCTTCTGTTTCGTTTTTGCATCATCATTTCAATTACCTACTTCGTTTTTGTTATGCATTCTTGGTGAGAGCTGCGTAACTGCGAGCATGATGTCATCCGGTCTCACCAAGAATGCATAACAAAAACGATGAGGCTAATTAGGCTCTTCATAGCATCTGAGTTTCAACGACTAACTCTATATGCTATATGCTTGAAGCACATTGACGCACGAAGTAGCGATGGCAGCGGGACGCGTTTTAGTGTGTTGAAGCATGTAAGATTACTGTAGTGATCTGAGCTATTCGTTCAAACTGAGATGTTGCGAAGAGCCAAATTGTATTGATTAGTGTCCGATTGCACTTACTAACTATCTGACACTACGTGTTTCAGTATTGGAGGCGGGTTTTTCCACGGGTTGTGCTGTCTGCTGTGCGACTGCGAGTCGTTCGACGAGGCGATCGAATTGGCTGCGCGCGGCGACAACAAGAAAGTCGACAAGCTCGTGCGGGACATTTACGGCGGCGACTACGACCTGTTCGGTCTGCCGGGCGACACCGTCGCAGCCAGGTGGGTCGATTTCCCCTTGTGCAACTAGCCCCTTCACAGCAGCTGAGTTTGAACGGCTAACTCAGTTAGTGCCTCGAGACCCAACTCATATACGGTACTTTGATATAGGGCGCTTTGGTGCCTATTTGGTACGTAGTGCTATGGGCGTTTTGGACATATGGATCGTGCCAGGACCACGCCCATAGCCCATAGCACTACGTACCAAATATATCAAAGTACCGTATATGAGTTGGGTCTCGAGGCATTAACTGAGTTAGCCGTTCAAACTCAGTTGCTGTGAAGGGGCTGGCTAACTCCGCACTGCTCATTCAGCCGTCGTTAGTGCACTTGTGATTGGCATTTGGCTTGGTTGGCATTCAGCAGTTGCTTTTTGATTGTAGACGAGGCTGTCTTGGTGTGACTCGTTGCGACGGGGAGTGCATTGTGCCGCTGATGGAGCCGAGGTTAGGTGTCCTCTCCTCGCGTCAGCTTGCACGCCAATCTTTGCCCTGTTTTTTTGGCCCCATGCTTGCCGCGTCACACAATCCCCAACAACTGATGAATGTGACAGGTTGACGTCATTCGTCGTTTCAGTTTCGGCCACATGATCTCAGCGGAGCGTCGCAAGGAAGCGTCGAAAGAAGACTTGGCACGCGCCGCGCTCGTCACCGTTACCAACAACATTGGCAGCATTGCGATGAACTGTGCCCGCAGCGAACAGATTGATCGTATTCTCTTTGTCGGTAAGAGTGTCGTCTTTTACGCGTGGATGATGTAACATTTTTACACACCGCCTCGCACTTACAATGCTAAATGCACTCATACGCAACTTTGTATTGATTAATGCTAGATCATTTAGGCAACTTTTTGCGCGTCAATCCCATCGCGGCACGCTCGCTCAGCTATGCAATGGACTATTGGTCCGGCGGATTGAAGAAGGCGCTCTTCCTTCAGCACGAGGTACTATCGAAATTACGGCGACCAGTCGGGGGGTCTTTTGCTTCAGTATTGCAGCATATAAATCGATAGTACTATGTTTTGTGTTGCCTGATCAGGTCGGAAAAAATCGATACCTATGTCTTGGGTTAGAGTACGGTATTTTGCAACCCCGCCTGGTCGCCGTGATTCCGACAATGCGTCCTACAAGTCCAAGTCCTACAATTCTGTCCCACAAGTGATTATGACGGGGATATGCTGTGACACTTGCAGGGCTTAGGCTTAGGCTTAGTGAGGCGAGCGTAGCGAGCCGTCTCTCAGAAGCTTACATGGTGAGCCGTAAACTTGGGTTGGGCCCTACAAGTGCAAGTCCTACAATTCTGTGCGACAAGTGATTATGACCAGTGCCGCGTGAAGCCAATCGATAATTGTATGTTTTGAACGTGTCTGTAGTCGTGAGACACGTTGAAAACATACAATAATCGATTGGCTTGACGCGGGATTGATTATGACAGAGATATGCTGTGATACTTGCAGGGCTACTTTGGCGCGGTGGGGTGTCTGGAGAAGCTGGTGGTGGTGACGGAGCTGCGACGGAAGGAGCGGGTGGCCAACGGTCACGCCACCCCGGAAGAATCGGTCGGCGAGCATTCCACGCCGCGATAAGACGGAAGGTCGTCTCTTCCTCTTGTCGCGTCGTCATTCGTCATTCTTGTTTTCGACACTGGTTTGCGTTTCAAACACCTGTTGTACAGTATGGTCGTTGATCCACGCGTTGTTTACTATTTTCTGCGATCCTCATGTACTGAGACACGTCGTCTCTTCTACTCATAAGCAGCAAGCAATTGCCGTATTTCCGGTTCACTTGCGTCTCCGTCCATTGCTCGTTTTTAACGTCTTTACATACTCGCCAACATTTTTGTTGTTGCCAAACCGGTCTATAAGGAAGTGCGCACCAATTGTTTTGTCACATCATTTCATCATACTGCGATTTCGTTTATACACGTTACTTCTATTATTTTACTGTGATTCCGTTCAGTGGAGACATTCATCACCAATTTGTGTTAATTATTAGTAAAGTGATGATCAAATGTTGACGAATTAGGCAGTGGTTGGCGTTCGTGCCAGGTACCCGCAACAACCTTCGACACGTCCGTCGTTCTATTGTTAAATCGGCGGCTGAGGCTGATCAAAGATGAACTGCGGTTTAAATTGGCGCCATCGGGTCGAGACAGACAGCGCGGGTTAACGGAGGCGGCGTGGCCGCGCGCTCTGTTCAGTCGTTCCGTCGGCGCTCTCCTGAGCGGGCGGCTGGCTGGTTCGACTGGCGGCAGTGACGTAGTTTGAGCGTCGTCGCGCGTGCTTTTGGCCGCAAACCACGTGAGCGATAGAGGCCGCTTTCCCTTTCGTGTTGGTTGTCAGTCTCCCGCCTTCCTTGACGACTCGGGCGATCGTATGATATATGACTCCCGTCTGACCGCATGCTCAATTTGTTTACACTCTTTATATTTACCCTGGGGGCTTTTTTCTCCACGTGTGCCCATTTATTTTTCGAAACCGAAAGTTTGGTCTAAAACTGTCTGTTGGCGAAAGTCCGTAGGCGTTGAGATAACGCCTCTTGTTGTTATGGCACATTCTTGGAAAGGCGAAAATAGTCCGAGTGGCTTTGTTAAAAGAAGCGACCGTCTCTGCTCGTCATTGCCGCAGTTGTCTCCCTTCCAATCAGATTAGTGAATTGCGCACAATGACTGGTCGAAAGAAGCGCTAGGTGATTTCCCCGCAGACGTCTGTGCTGCTGTTTTCGCGGCGATAAGTGCCCAAATAATGAAAAGCGATGGGCGTAGAGTGTTGGTGCGCTAATTTGGTCTAGCGGCATTGATTTCTGTAGGGCGGCTGTCCAGTCGCGGCTTCGATTCTCACGTCGGACGGACAGTGACAGCCGGGACTGACGTCACCAACCACTTCCACTTCGCCACAGTTGAAGTGAAAGTCGCGCTTAAAAGCTGCGCGTGCGGTGCCCTCCTGCGCGGTCAAATCCTGTTTTTTCGGTGCGGTGAACGCGACGCTGGCGCCAGTCTGAGAGATTGATCTCTGCACTCGGCTTCCGCCAAACTGGCGACATATGTCTCACGTTTGCGCTTTCAGTTACTCGTCACATCATCTTATTTCTAAGATCCGCAGTCGACTGGTCGCGATGGTTCGCGTTAGTGTGTCGCTGTTAAAGAACTTCGGCCGCTTCGTGTCGACGGGCACTGGCAAGTTCGGACCGAGTCGCACGGCGCTTGGCAACATCAATGTCGGCGTCCCCGATGAACCGACCTTCTACGTACGTCACGTTCTTTCCTTTTTTTACCCCGTTACGCTCAAATTGAAACTGACTCGATTTGGCGGCGTTCGCTTCTTCCCTGTCTGGGTGTGGGGCGCCGGAGCTGAATCATCGCTCAATGACATCCGACTGGCCGACTGATCGATATCGCACTCGTGCCAATCGGTGCTTGGCTGAGTTCTCAGTTCACTACTATTTGCGTTCCGAATAATTGATGGTGCACAACAAACATTAGGATGATTGATTTGGCTCTGTTGCAGCACAAAGATCTGATGATCACGCAAGCGTCGCCAGCGCAAATGAAACCGAAACCTGCGGCCGACGCGCCGCTCAAGTTCGGCCACCAGTACGCCGATCACATGGCGGAAATCGAGTGGACACTCGAGAATGGGTGGGAAACGCCACGGATCGCACCGATGCACAACCTGTCGTTGCACCCGGGCGCGAAAGTGCTGCACTACGCGATCGAGCTGTTCGAAGGCATGAAAGCGTATCGCGGCGTCGACAACAAGATCCGACTGTTCCGTCCCGAAATGAACATGGAGCGTATGCGTCGCACCTCTCATCGCGCCTGCCTTCCGGTAAGCGAATACGGTATCACTATCACATTCCTGGTATCGGTATCGTCATCGTCTGGTGATGCTGCAAATGGTCCCATTGTTGCGTCGTCCTTTTATCAGAATGATGCAATGATGACATTTTCATCTGTCGTCGCCGTGTTACACTAAACGGCAGATCGTGCCGATATCGCATGCTAAAAATAGTTTTCTTTCCTTAAAATTTACGATTACTGCGGCCCAGGGCGGCATCTGCTGCGTTTTTCATGTGTGCAAAAACTGATCATGCAGAAATATAACCTGAAAAACTTTGGTGGGCGATCAAGCAAAAAGGATGATTATTAATGTGATTGCGTATCAGTCTGACGCATGTAAAGATAGCGTTCGATGAGCAAGATCAAAGAACAGCCGATTACTGATCGCCATGATGATTTCAGACGTTTGACTCGGAGGAACTGATCAAAGTGATCATCGATTTGGTGAAACTCGACCAGGAGTGGGTACCCCATTCAACGACCAGCTCGCTCTATGTTCGTCCGACGTTCATCGGCACAGACGTGAGTATGTCAAACACTTTGTACCTCTGCAAACTCTCAACATTGAACTTGATTCGAACTACTTTCATTTTCGATGAGTTTGCGTTCAACTCGTCATTTCGCATGTTCAGTGTTCACGAGTTATTTGCGTTGTTTTCAGCCGACGTTGGGTGTTGGGCATGCCAAGTCTGGCTTGTTGTTCGTCTTGACGGGTCCAGCCGGCAAGTACTATGAGACCGGCTTCCAGCCCGTGTCTTTGCTCGCCGATTCGGAGTTTGTTCGCGCCTTCCCTGGTGGTGTTGGCGCCTACAAAATGGGCTGGTATGTGCTTTTCATTTGTCGTTTTGCAAGCATACCTACGCAAGGTCCGCCATTACGTTTTCACATACGTCACGGCCGAAAAACTCAAGAGAATTCGTTATACGTCACCGGCTTTTTTGCGCGGTAATTGAAACCAGTGATGTTCAGGGCCGGCCACTTCAAAATTATCGATATGTAAAACAGCTTATTTGACTGGGTAGAGTATGCGAAATGTCAATTTTAAGCGATTTTTGACTCGGAAATCAGTCTAATTGACGGCCTATATCTACTTTTCGTCAGCTTTTTCTTCTCTCATGGTCAGACCGGGCGGGATCCGGGCCGGCCTGGAGGAAAAGTACCAGGCCCGGGCCGGGCCGGGCTTTATTTTGACAAAATTTCCGGGCCCGAGTCGGGCTTTTTTTTCGGCGAAAATCCGGGGCCGGCCCGGCCCAGCCCGTGAACATCACTGTTGAGGAGTTAAACTGCTTGGTGATTTAGACAATCGCCTTGATCGCGATGCTCGCCTTCTCGAACGATCGCGATGCTCACCTTCACTTCGACACGACCATCACTCGCAATTTTTGTCCCGTGCTAATCACAATTGCCCTCCTCTTCGCAGTTTCCTACAGCGGCTTCCCCCATCTGATTCTCAAGGAAGAATCGAACCGCAATGGAATGCTCTATGCGGTTGAAACAGTTCATTCCGATGTGCGCCAGTTATGAAATACTTTTTAGGAGCTGGTAACGGGCGCATTCTCTGCCGTGATTCTCACCGCCCTGCTGATCTGCCGATTAGTGATGGTCATTACGCACAAACGAGAAATCATCGACATCCTACTTTTAGTATTTGTCCAGACGCCTCTGACAGGCATATACATCTATGAGCTGATCGAACTACTCCGTCAATGGATTGACATCGGCAATTACTCGACGGCTCAACAAAGTGCAGTGATCAGTCCAAGACCGGAAGTGCCTCCCCGTCATGTTTATACGTCAAACAATTCACATCCACCAGGCACTCGAATGGTTACGAATATTCGACCAGTTAAACTTTCTGTTCCTGGGGCGAATGACGCTTAATATCAAATGCTTATTCACCCCTCACTTCACTTCAAGTACTTGTCGGTTTTGTTCAAACAAATCAAATCATAAGTGCATTGTGCACATACTCTTGATGTGGTTGGTGCAGCGGGACCGGGGCCGATTAATTTTGAAGTCGGTGTACCGGGACCGACGTCATTTTTGTGGACCGATTACTGGACTGGGACCAATAGTCAGACCGATTAGTTATCGGTATAGGTTCAAGTTACGGTATTTTTCATTATCAATTCCAATAAATTCGGTCACAAACACAATATTTACGATATTCCGGCATTAAAATAACTTCAAAAATTTATCCTGAAATCCGAATTCGCGAACAAGTTTGCAAAACCGGGCTTTGAAATCAATTTTTTAACCCCTTATTTTTGTTGAACCGGGACCGATTAAATGTAAACTGGCTGGACCGACGCACCTATAGCACATACAACCCTTCAAGTACTTCTTGTTTTTGCAAAGCAAATCCACTGACCTTAGCTTTCTGCAGGGAAGTCTTCTCTATTGCAAAATTATGTGGCGATTTCTGGAAACGTTTCTTCTCTTTAATAATCTGCAAAAACAATTCTTCGGCGTAAATATGCAACTCTGGGTGTCGTCCATACGTGATCAATATCTTCTTCCGAGTAACTGTACCCCATCGCTTTCTTGATGTCAGCTTCCTTGCGCTCAATGTGGTCCAAAGTCGGCAGTGCAAGGTTCTGAAATGGATCAAATATTCAGGCTGTTCAACAATAACTAGAATCGTAAAAATAATAATAAAAACGAATTCATCGATCCCGAAAACCCCCAATCCGTGTTTGTTTCGTCAAACGGTCGATTTCAACGAAATCGCAACTAGGGCGCGGTACATGGGACTCTTACGCTTCCTCATTCAGACAAGTCTATAGCTCAGCCATTTGCATGTTTGCTTAGCACGCGGAAGGTCGATGGTTCGAATCCCCTGGCCGTGTGGTATTTTTGCTCTCGTTCTCTAGCGTGCTGGGCAAAAGTTCCCATAGCCGGATTGACAAAGAAAAAAAAACGAAGTAGGCAATTGAAAACAATAAGAACGAACGTTGTATTTCATAGTTTCCGTCCATTTAGCGAACTCGGTGTCAGTAAAATCAGAGTTGGAGACGAACTCGAGACGGTAGACGCGTTCGTCAGTGCCGTGCTTCAACTTCAGTCCCTTGTTCGTCCGCGTCTTCTCCACTTGGTACACTTTGCCCGTCTCGACCACATCAGCGATCTGCGCAACCTGCAAATGCGAACAATGAGCCAATAGAAACAGAAGAGAAGTGAACAAACAATGGCGGTGGGGTTCCAATAAGACCACTTGCCTGCGACGCAAAATCATGCATAGGGAATACTATGTGACCCGTGTCAGTGACTCAGTACAGACCCAAAATTTGTCCAGAAATCAGGACATTGGATAGACTTTTTGGCAAAATTTGTACTAGGATTACGATATGAGATTATGGTAGGATTACGGTAGGTATTTGCCCAGGACACAGGATGAGCCGATGCAAAATCGTTGGGCAAGTGAAATGCGCAAGTATATTCTTGCGCTTCGCGCTCCTTTCTGGGGCGCACGCTTCAAGCAAATCTCAACGAAATTGCGCCGCAGATTGATGGGTAATCGCTTTTGGGATTATTTTAAAAACTGTACGCTCTTTTTCAAACTCTGGAATTAGGAATGTGACATTGGAGATCCACACCAACAGATTTGCGCGCTAATTGCGATTGCGCGCTTCGCTCGCCCAACGATCTTGCGACAAACGCTCAAGTACAATCCTGCATCGCAGGTAAATGAACCTATTTTCGACAACACCCATAAATACTGACCCGGTAGATTGAGCGTCCTTGATTCTGGCCGATGCCGATGCGAACGAAGCAGCCCACAGCGGTCTTGGCAAAGAAAGGCGCGTGCACGATTTTTGCCAGTTTGAAACGCGACAGCCGAGCGCGTGTTAGCTCCTCCTTGTTTTCGATCTGCAACACAGTTCAATCGAATATTCATTATGATACAGGCCCGACAATCGTTCAGATTCAATATAGTATGTTGCAATAAATGCAATGTCGCTATTGAGAGATTGTACCATGTAATCTCTGGAAATTCAATTCAAAGCAATGCGCAATCATGGGTGGTTCTGCTGCATGGGTGGTCCTGGCGGATATATGCTTTAGTCAGGGAGGGTGCCGAGCAATTAATGAATTTGAATCGGAGCACTTCCTTCTTCAACAGTGTATACGATGATTGATGGTGAGATTATACAATTATCACATAACAAAGGTTTGAAGGGCTTCCAATCTTCTTCACACCGCCAACAGTCACGGCATGATTGCAACGAAAAATGAACGAACTGACCTCTCGTTTCGATTTGCTCATCTGCTGGCGGCGCTCACTGGGCGGCGGTGTCTGCGATCCCTCGCGGTCGGACGAGTGCGATGGAGAAGTCGATGACGAAGAGGACTTATCTTCGTCGTCGCTCTGCTCGCCGAACACATCGTCGATGTTCAGTTTCTTCGGATCGGATTTGCGTTTTTGATCAGCTGAAAAATGACAATCGCATCACATGTATTAAGGGTTATATCTAAAATTGCTCGCAATCTGCGGCGCAAAGCGCGTGGTTACTTAGGGCGCGCTTCGCGCGTCCAACAATGGTGCGCCGCAGGCTATACGGATAATTTTCAGTGATCTTCAAAGGCCAATAATTTCCCAAAATATAAAGCCTGGTTTGGCCTGGTAGAACTTTTCCAGCCTGGACCTGGTACCCTCCTTCAAAGTTGACCTGCTACTGGCGGGAGTTGAATTTTTTGACTTTGCGCGAACTGATACTCAATGTTGTTTATTTACAAAAAAATGAATTTTGCGATAAGATCAGTCAATTTCAGACAATTTAAATGGGTTTTCAGTCTATTTTACATGGAAAACACTAAGTGAATCTTTATCTGTTGAAAAAAGCATGGCCTAGTAAAAAATTTCCGGCCTGGGCCTCGTACCTTCCTTTCAGACCGGTCCTGGACATCACTGATACAGTTAAACCCGGTTATAAGAGCATGCAGGGGAATTCGAAAAAATTGCTCTTATAACCGGAGTACTCTTATATCCGGGGTAGATTAAAAATTGTTCTCATGTAGTATGCTACCGTCCTGCCTTTAAAAATATTTTCTGAGGAGGTAACGGGCGAGTGAGCTAGTTAAACCGCTCGGTCACTGTGAACTGAATGAGCAAGTACTGCATAATTGCTTTGACTCAGCCAGTAATCTGTCGATTATTTAATCAAAATGTCAGTAAACAGGGTACTTTGATAAGTTTTGTTCTTATGCTCTTATATGCGAGGTCAAATATGGGCTATAGTAGAGCATTGAAATTCACAAAAATGCTCTTATAACCGGTGCTCTTATATCCAGGGTCTACTTCTATGCTATAGCATAGTAGTGAGCATGGGAATTCACAAAAATTGCTCTTATAACCGGTTCTTTTATAACGGATTTCGACTGTAATTTCGCCCGTACCATCTTTGCGCTCCTTGCGTTTGGCGAGCAGATCAGCCATCGCCCGTTTTTGCGTCTGCTTGTGTCGCACCTCGGACGGCCGCTGAAACTCGGCGTCATAGTCTTCGTCGCCTTCTTCTGCTCGCTGTTTGCCCTTTTTCTTCTTCCCGTCATCCACTTCCACATTACCCTTCTTCGCGTTCAGTTTCTGTTCAATAGCTTGCCTGAAATGATATTTGATTTCGAGGAATATTACATCATTGGCATATCGTTGGCACAAACTGTTCGCTGAGGTATAAAAAAAATTCACTGAATCCCGCCGCAGCGATAGTGTGGATATATAATTTTCTTTGCCTGACAGGTTACGGTGTCACCTTCCAGTTTCTCTTTACCCAGTACAAAATATTGACTGTACGTCGAAAAGGCGGAATGTTGCACCATTTTTTGGTTGCAAAGCTTCACCCATTTTGGTTCGAGCTGGGGAGGGTGTACCCCCTCCGCCTCTCAAGAACATCAAAGCACGGACCTAGCCTTAAGCAGTTCGCGTCGTTCAAGCCGTTTATATATCTCCTGTTCGCGTTCCTTCTCTGTCATGCCGTCGAGTCGCGCGCGGTCTTCTTCATCACCAATCAGGTCATCGCCATACTCGTCCAGGTCGTCACTGTCCCGTCCTTTCTGCAAGCAAATGCGCATGGAAACATTCAATTAGGCTCTTCACACAACTGAGTTTGAACCAAAAAACTCAGTAACCGTTTCGAGACCTCATCATGTACGGTACT
>JAQGCX010000850.1:0-13603 GCA_034700205.1 Plectus parietinus | reverse complement strand
CTTCACGCGAACATACCAAGTACGTATACAGAACATGAAAATACCAGTACACAGGGAAGATAGGATAAGATGAGAAGCGAAACAGGGATAAAACGAGCTCACCATCGACGAGATTGTAGGCGATGACAAACGTGACCATGGTGAGCATCACCTGGAACAACCCGGCCACCCATGTTCGCCATGATGTCAAGACAGACGCAACAGCTAAATAAACCCACTCAGACAATTAATTTAAATATCACACAATAACTATCTGGCACAACGAAAAATTCACGTATACTCATAATTTCTTTGACGGTAAAGAGCCAACTGTAGAAAGCACCGTAATCCTAGAATTTTAGATGTGCAATAATGACTAAATGTCGTTGTGAGACGTTTACTAGAAATGGATTTAATGATACTCAATACAATAAATTCTGGAATTTGACAGCGCGCGACATTCAATTGAGGGATGTTCGATCGATTTCTGGTTAATCGTTCGAAAAATTCTGACTATAAGTTTCTGAAGAATATTAATTTACTGAATGGTTCACTGGAATCTGCAAAATACACCGCACTTTCTATTTATCGATAATTTAGTTTTATTTTAATCGAATGCTGCTCAACTGACAAAAACTGAATGAATATACACAAAAAACAAACCTGCCAACGTGGTCAACGGGTGCAAAGGATTAACTTGAAGAACCAAAGCGCTGCAGAAGAACGCAACAGCCGATGGCAACAACTGCGCTGCCGCAGACCACAAGTAGCGATCTTGCAACTGAAACAAAGAACAGAAAACATTCAGAATTATTAATTGAGCAAGCTGCTTAGTGCTGATTAGTCTGGTGAAGAAGCCTCAGAGTTAGACGATTAAAAATGAAAGTCGAGCTGACCTTGTTTCTGAACCAGTCGATCTGACGACGTTCAGGGGTTGTGGCGACACCGGAAACTGTCGCAGAATTCATTCCAACAATCTTCTGCAAACCTTTTCCAACATGTAGGCCTACAAGACTTTTTACGGCTTTCGTCACACGAAATCAAAGCGATCAAGCACGTTTTCGAATTTTTGTTCAATCAACGAAAAAATTACGCGCGCGGGTTCCTTTAGTACGGTAGAGTGATTTTGCTGTCGAGAACCAATCGTTTTCAGGGAAATTCGGTTAAGAATTTGAAGGTCTTGACCAGAATACATTCAGGGTCGCCTAGGGAATTTTCTGAGTACTATGCTTAACACAGTTTCCAGTTTTCTCATTAACATTTTTCTCAGTCAATGATCTTCGATCGATCGTCGATGATCAGATTGAATTCGATGTCAGATTGCAGTAAATAGGCGAACATAATATTGACGTTAAAATTTGTTAGTTTCGTGCCGCGTTTGTCATTACCCGAATCGTTGACCTGTTAACTTTTGCTAGTTTCGTGCCGCGTTCGTCTACCGAATCGTTGACCTGTTCACTTTGCAGGCGAAACTTGAGGATGTTGCGAAACTCGGGAGCTAGTCTGCGCACTTGCGCCATCGTCATGTCCAGACAGGTTGGTAGAAGAATTGTCACTGATGGTCTTATCTGTTGATTTGTTTTTCAGCGACCGGCCGTCTCTTCTCAGGCCTTGTGGAAACCTCGAAGCGCTAGCATGGGTATGTCTCTCAATCCTTTCATTTATTGTCACCTTGCTGTTGTGTTTGACAATAGTATTGTCGTTTCTCATTCGACTCTTGAGTTTCTTGTCAAATTTTACTTTTCAGGTCGTTGCGCCTCATCCTGGAGCACGATTCTTAGCAGCAATGTGCAGAGCTCGCCTAATTCCCGATTTGACCGCTCGTCTGTTTCTTTGCTGCACACTTCTTCTCTCTTGCGTGAGTCGAATTGCATTTAATGACTCGTAAATATTATCGCGCATTATTATAGGTAGCGACGTGATCGAAGTTGCCGGGCCAGCTTTCGCCGATTCCATTTCAGAAGGCGATATTCGGTGGATTAAACGTTAGCATCTTGCCCGTTTTAGTACAGTCAATAGAGAGCGCATATCTTTTTTAGAAAAAGGCGACCACGTCAAGGAAGACGAAGTTGTGGCAGAAATTGAAACCGACAAGGTTCGGACAATTTTTTTCTTGCGTCATGACAATATATTGTGTATTTTTCAGACGTCCGTTGAAGTGCCCGCTCCTCAAGCAGGTACAATCGTGGAGCTCTTGGTTGCCGACGGCGACAAGGTGACAGCCAAGCAAAAGCTGTACAAACTACAACCTGGCGCTGCGGGTGCTGCGTCTGCCGATAAGCCGTCCGAGCCAGCCAAGTCCAAGGAAGAGCCGAAGAAAGCGGAACCGAAAAAGGAGGAACCCAAGAAGGAAGAACCCAAGAAGGAGGCACCGAAGCCCGCCGCTGCTCCTGCCGCTGCTCCACAAAAACAACAATCATCTGGTGCGAATTGTTGCAACCTTGACTGGATCACGGTTTACACGAAGGGGAGGAGCAACCGCTCGGGAGAACAGGATAGAAGTGAAGTGACAAGCCAACTAGGTGACCGGACGCGATCAATCAAAGTGATTGTGACGCGTACACCCTGATTAGGGTCAATACAAATATCACTCTCGTGGGTGATGCCCAGACATGGGCGTGGGGGAGGTTTGGTCAAAAATTTTTGGGATTTTGGTGACCTTTTTTTTTTAAAAAAAAGGTCGCCAGGGGGAGGGAGAGGTTTTCCCAAACGTGTTTCTCAGGAACAATTTTTTTTTGGGAATTTGGGGGGTATATACCGTTCCATCCCAACGTAGTTGGTGTCGACGAATTTCTAGTACAGTAGTAATTTCAACTTTTAGTCCATCTGATTCCTTTTGCTTATTGACAGGTGATGATGGCTGCGATGAAAACGAGACGCTGATCTTCCAAATGTCCTTTGCGTTGCTCATTGCCTGTCAACTGTATGTGAGTCGTGCTCTGTTTGTATACTGGCGATACATCAAGGATTACTATTATATTCTCAAATCCATCAGACTGCTCTCTCCAGAAGACTATGAAGCATAGCTTGAAAAAAGTACGACAACGACAATCTTGTTTGCAGCATTGATTTTTGATTACCTATTGTCATTTTTTAAACAAAGCAAGTACAATATCAAGAGATCAAGTCAGCAAAATAAAATGAATTGTCATTATTCATATAATCAATACAGTGACTCATAAAACAATGTTACTAATTCCAAAATTGTGCATAACATTTATTGTGGGGGATACTGTTTCGCGTTCATATAACCACCTGCCTACTATATTTACTATCTCCTAAGCAATATTACGGTGATTAGGAGTGGCGAGAGGCTGGATTGTAATAGATTTTAAATGATTCATGAAAAAGAGTGTGGAAGTCATTGATATTGATCCCAAAAGCATGATAGACAATTCAGGGTTCAATTTAACTAAAATAATCGAAATGTACAGCGTTAAGTGAGCCCAACTGAGAAAATAATTCACAAGAAACAAAAAAATAGTTCGTGTACGACTACCGAACTTCAGGTTTTTTTCAAGAAAAGGAATCAAAATAAATGGAGGGAGCGCAAGAAGAAAAAATTCAACACACAACAATGCCACGTTTTTAGCATCAAAAAGTTTGGGGCAGAAAGCTCCAAAATATCCACCACCAAGTATACTTATAAAACCAGGCACTAACAACCTCATTTTATTTCGTATGAAAGGCACTTTGCTTGTAATGTCGATTATTCTGCACGGAATAATCATTAGAAGTAAATTATATGAGCTGATTATAATAGTAAGAATGATAAGAAAACCACCGGCAGCGCATTTGGGAGTTATTGTTAAAGTGAACAATCCGAGGACGAAAAGAAGAAAATATGGCAGACATTTCAACATCACCAGTATGAACGACTTCACCGGTGATGCAAATGATTCACACAAGAAACTGATGTGTTCACGCTCACGGAAAAGAAACAGATTATCAGGAGACAAATTATCCCAATTGTAGAATGAATGTTCGCGGTTGCCGCAGCCCGAGCGCCCCTCTTTGTCATTGCAATCGATTGTTTTAGCAACGTACAGTAAACTTGTCGCGCGCGAAAGGGATACCACTGGATTTGCGAGCTGTTTCGAATAAGGACAGTTGGAAGGATCTATTACAAAGACAGCGAGCCATTCGAACGATAAGACGGAAGCGCTGCTATCGAGTGCGACAATGGTGTTGTCCTCAGGTTCGCGTGGATTATATGGCATCAACATCTGCTCTTCAATCGAACCAGTTCGAATTCCCACTCTTTCCAAAAACCATTTGATCTTCTTGACTTGATAATTAATTGGCAAATGGGCAACAATTATTGCTATGTCTTTCCGCTTCACACGTTGCCCGTTCCTGTTCGATGTTGCACTGAAACCGTTGTTTATTTAATACTGTTGGTATATTTGTTGTTTACTTGCGGTACTCTTTTTTCATAATCTTTTGGATAGACGATCAGGATTAGTTTTTCGTGCCTGTTTGCAAAATCATATACATCATTGCGAATATGTAGATGTTTAATTAAGGTACCGGGTTTTTCCGAAAACACCCCTACCCAAATTGGCCCCCATAGGGGTGAATTCGGGTTGACTTTCCGAATTCACCTCTACAGGGCTGTTTTCGAATTCAGTATTAGTCTGCTCATGATACACAAAAGTAGTCAATTTTTCTCTTTAAATGCTCAAAAATTTGTCTTCGGCGATAAAAGTAGGTACTAGCAGTTGCAAATTTGACATGGTGAACGTTTCTGTGCAGAAAAAAACGAGTTATTTTTGTTTCGAATACGTAGTAGAGCAGTCCCAATCATTCTTTTTGCATTGGAAATGTTGCAAAACTCAACAAAATCTCACAGTAGAGGGAAAAATGCTACAACATTACGTTAATTTTGACCGTTTCTATTCAGAAAGATAAGAATTATCAATATTTGTGTTTCTAACGCACTATTTACGGATTTGTATGACTTTCCGAAAATACCCCTATGGGAGATAATTCGGATAGAAATTGAGTCAAATCAGAATGCCTAACCAAATATACCCCCATGGGGGTGATTTCTGAAAAACCCGATATGGGGACCCCGGTCGCCCCAAATTACACCGCAGATGGCGCAGTTTTTGCGGAACAACTCGAAAATCGACGGTAGTTTGTTTTTCCCCAATAATTTTATATCCCGCCCCGAACGGGATTATAGTGGGGGCACATGGGGCAGGTGCCCACTTTTGAAAATCGCCAAAAATGGTAAGGGTCCCCCTTCTATTTGATAATCCGGGCCTGCCCCTGTTTGTGGACCCACACCTGTTGCGCTTCGCGCCCCCTCCTACGCCCCACGCACTGCCCGAAGACTCGTGCCTGCAGACCCGCTCACTGTTGCGCTCTGCGCCCCTTTCTAAGCCCTGCATCCCCCGAATCGCGCCTAAAAATTTTTTCGGAAAGAGACAGTCAACGAACTGTGTTTTGCGCCTGACGGCGCTGTGCTATAATCGACGCGTTACGGTTTAAGAACACGTGTCGAGACCAATTGTCCCGCCCTATGATAGATACCATACATTTTGCAGTTTACACCATCTGCTTTAGATTAGAAACATTTTCTTGCGAGGCTCCCCAACTTTGGAATCCAATCGCACCTTTATTGCGCTCATCATACAAATAAAAAATTATTTCATCGATTTTTTTTGCGAAATCGGTATTCGGCTGTCGAACAAAAGATTGCGCATATAATACTCAAGGAAGAAACGAAGCACGTTGCTGTTGTCACATAAAAAATGGTACCTCGAATCTGTTACAGTCCCGCGAAACGGGTCTCGAAGTAGTTGTGTTATTGCTTCAGCAATTTTCTGGCAACATTCTGCAAGATTTGGGGATTCGATAATTCTTACGGCTCGTCCAGTAATATTATGACCGAGGCAAATTGGATCAATATCGGAACTGACATGCTCTGAGAGCATTGTATCTTCTTGAACTAAAGATTCTGTTGATTCCGACCCATGTGGCCCTTCAATAGTTACAGCAATCGCTGCATTGCATCCCTGGGAAACAAGCGGAATCCCTTCATCCAATGTTCTTGCATCTAAATCCAAATATTAAATAGTGATTGTTGCTGAATGAGACTTGTTAACAAATGGTTCTATCATCGAAAAAATGGTATCAAAATGCACACATCCAACTGCCAAGACTTGGGTACACACACCTATCTGGACCTGTATTTTTGCTATGCCATGCTCTCCGAGAATGTGAGCAATGCACTGAGGTCGCTTCCGCCCAATGCTTATTCACTGTCTGGGATATATTACGTAGATGTCTGGCGATATCCGACCAATGCGAACCAAGTACCCCGGGCGCCTCGCGACACTTGACAGAGATCAGATGTCACATATGACGTACTTCACACACACAAAATACGCATATGCACAACGAGTGAACATTAAATAAAAAAGAAAAATTGAACACCTGTTGATTTTATTGTGAACATCTGAAAAAAATCTGCCCCTGGCTGGAGGCATACTGACGATGTTGAGAGGAGGGTTTAACCCCACCCCCCTCGTCCCGTTCAACCTCGTGCCCATGTATGCCCCCGTTCCCGCCAAATCTTAATTACCGTCGCAAAACGAGATACCTACTCTTATGATCTCGGTTTTTCTTCGGTGAAAACAGCTTTAATCATGACTAGCAACAGGCAAAAATCGTCAAATATATGTAAAGCAAAGTCAGGCCCGGATTATGAAATCGAGAGGCCTGGCACATCATTTCTAGGGAAGGGCCGTTCATAAGTGAAAATCGAGGCAAAAGGGTCTCAATTTCCTCCTACTCATTCCAGAAGCCCGTTTTTAAGAATTTTTTAATTTTGGAAGTTAGAAATTATTGTTTAAGTCACCTGCTGTTTCTGTTGGTATCGTCTCATTTAGCAGCGAATTCGATGTTAAGTCCAAATCAAAGTATTGCTTGAAAAAGTTAAAAATGTTTTTCGTATTGCGCATAACAGTTGTCAAAACGAATAGTTCATATTGACTTCCGGCCAGTCTTTTCCGCATGAGTTGCTTCGCGAGTTTCGTGTTTTTTGGCCCATATGATCGGCCAATGGTTATTGCAGTTACCGTAATCGCGGCGGTTCGCCCTCCAGGTGTCATCCATTCACCAGAATAATCTTCATCCACAAAAACGTCGTCTTTACTGTCTTGAGCTGCTGCTTTGCGCGCACCAATGCGTAGTGGATTGATAATGATTTGACGTTTCTGACCCGCGTTGTTCTCCGTTAAAAATATTTCGTACAATTTTGCGATTGATTCGTTTGGGAGAAAAATCAGTACTCTTCCAGGTGTCTCCTTCTCCGCTGCTTCCTTTGCTAAAATCATGATCAAAAGAGTTTTGCCTGATCCAGGTGGGCCAAGAATCACTACGTTTCTCCCGTTCGAATTTCCAACGACATTCCGTACTTTTGTCTGGTCGGCATTGAGACATATACTAGTATTATGATTCCAATTCCAGTAAGCTAATTGTACCTTGCTAGAAATAGTCGTATTTTGGTTGACTTGTATTGATATTTCATTATCCTCCGATTGGCTGGGTATTTGCCGAAGATTTGCAAGAGCTGCTTGAAAGTCAGTCCATAAGGTATATTCAGATTTCTCTTTGTCATTTTGACCGTTTTGTACTTCTTCATTATGTTCTTGGCTGCTAGTGGACTGAACTTCATGTGTTTTTTTAGCTTGAACGGGCTTTTTTGCAGTATTATCATGTTTCGTCTTCTCAAAAGCAGCTGAGTTTTGCTTCGTTTGGCTAGCTTCTGTGACGACTTGCTCTCTTTGCAAATCGTTTGAATGAGTCATTTGACTTTTTTCTGCTGGAGTACTTTTTGCCTTTTTCTTTTTCTTTTTCTTTTCTGCAGCTTGCTGAGCTTGAAGGAAATTTGGATCTGCAGCTTGCTGAACATCTACCTTGTGCTCAACATGAATCGCGCTTGATGCCAACGATAAAAACTCCGCTTTTTGGCGATACCCGTATAGAACGCCGATGAAAAACTTGAAAGCTGGGTTAGCGAAGTAATTTTTTGGTTCCAGAGAAGGTATACTTATTTCATATTCTATAATTTTTCGTTCCCAGAAACTGTCAAAGCTCATCATTTCTTCTTTGTCAATGAAATTATCGGGCAATGAATTGAGAAGACACTGCACGCTTAATTCAGCACAGCCTATTTGTTCCTTAAGATCTTCGGGCTGATTCTTCAACAATCTCATGCACCCTTCAAGGTCCAGATGTTGGTAACTTTCTGGGAAGTTGAGAAGCAGATCTTCTTTTCGAATCTTATTTTGATTTGGGAAACAGAGTATGTAACTTATTGGAATACAGCATTTTGTAAAATTTGTACCAGTGATTACTTCAAACAGGAGAGGCATTCGCGCAAACCAATGTTCTAACTGTGTGCTTGCTTCTTTGAACTTAGATGTTGTTGCCAGTTTTCCTTCGTATATGCAGAGTGCTTGACTAGCTTTTACTTCGATAATTACAATGCCAAGTTGTGGATGCAAAAGTAAAAAGTCAAGTTCTAAGGTCTTGCCTTTACCTTTCTTTAGTCGTTTGTCTGCACCATAACACACGTTTTTCATATTTTTCTCTTTTATCTTTTGCAGTTTCGTATTTCTGTGAATTTTTATTGTGTCTATGCTGTTTATTACAATGCCACCAATCGTATTGCTCTTTTGAAATGCTTGATGGATCAGCTGTTCTGTTTCGTGCCCATTTATATTTGTTCTCCGATTATCTATATATTCTTTGTTGTAATCAGTTGAATTTTCGTCTGTTGTTTGAATAATATCGCCGCCTATGAATGCTTCGGGAATACAAATTGTCTCGTGGCCCCAGGTTTTTTTCTCCCAGTCTGGGTACTGATAATTAAGATTAATAAGGCATTGTCCAAAAAAATCGACTGCCTTTCCTGTCATTTGTTGAGAAGCAGTAGCCACGGAAGTTGCTGGGATCTCATCGCACTGTTCCTCTGCCATTTTCGAACAATGTGCTGATTTTTTTAAAGTGGTTTGGCTTCTGCAACGACGGTGACTGAAAAAATAATTCAGTTTTTATAAATGTCTGAAAGAAATGAAACCCAAAAATAAAATTATACAACTGATATTTTCGCGCGATCGAAAAATCATTTTTTCCCTCAAACTTTTGACTTAGTAACTTGGTAACCAAATTCGATGTAATGTTTTATGCATATACAGAAGTATGAAAGCTACCTGTCGGTTTAAGAAATATCTAAATAATGAGACCAGAGATCAGAGATTCGTAAATCTGCTGCCGTTCATAAAGCACATACCAGAATATGATCTGGAACATTACTATCGTCCAGTTCCTGTACTGTAAACTGTAACCAAAAGTGACATGTTACTTGACTGAAGTTTATTCTATCTTATTAACATTCTATCTTTTGTATCGGGAAGATTGTTAGTCACCGAGAACAAGCGCCGCTTATCCCTTTCGTGCACATCGCTACTAACTTTATTTCGTTACTAAACTAGTATATCATATTGCATGCTTATTTATCAAGTATGATGTCGCAGCGAATAAAAACAAACAAACAAACAAGCAATACTACATACAGTACTGTACGAACGAACGATGACAAAACAAATCGATATAAAATCATAGTCTTGTTTCATTTTTCTTGTGCGCCACTGGATTTTACCTGCGTTGCAACCATATCTCTGATCGTTTTTCCGATGCCGACGATGGTGATTCCGCCGTCGACGACGAACATTTGCCCGGTGATGTACGAGGCGTCGTCGCTGGCCAAGTAGGCGACCATGGAGGCGATCTCGTGCCCCTCGCCCATGCGTTTCAGCGGAACAACTTTCGGCAACACCGCATGTTCCATCTATACGTTCTTATACAGAGTGAGTTTGAAGTTCCTGACGATTTCGTTTTTGAATAATTCCGTCATAAATGCACATATCTAGCTAAAACTAAGTGACTTTGTTCTCCTACTTTTGAAGTTTTTCAAAAAAAATTTGTGAATTTTGGTCACTTGACGACCGAGAGATATTTAGAAATAGGAAGCGATTTTTACATGCACCACAGTGAAATGCGTAAGCGAAAAAAAAATTTACCGTATCACAAATAGCTTCAGATGCACCAGTGCGAGCCAACCAGTTGGTACGAATTGCTCCGGGACTATAAGCAGAATTATTTTACTTTCTAAATGCACAGTTCATGAGTTGTGGTTGCTCATCTCATTTATCAGCAGGCAGTTGCAAACATTGGTTTTGATTGATCACATAGGAGAAAAATCCCAAAAATATACTGTAAATATTCAAATGCTCATATTTGCACCAGTGCTCAAATTTTTTGATCACCCGCTAGGGATGCTTATATTGGAGAGGGTGCTTGCCGTATTTAAAGAATTAGTGACCTCTGGGTCACTATTATTTCAAACATCAGCTAGGTTGTCTTGGATACTTGCCAAAAACTGAAAACATTAGGGGGAACCCATGTATTTTTGGCCTTGTTTGGACTGTTTCTGCGTGGGTCACTAATTCTTAAAATACGGTATATTAGAACTACTGTTTCTGTAGTGCTTATATTTTTCGATCACCCGCTAGGGAATGCTTATATACGAGAGGGTGCTTCTATTAAAATATTCACTGTAATCGAAAATTAAATGATCACGTTTGGCGCTTCACAATCAAAAGGTCCAAGGTTACCGACAAGTGCAAATGTTGCACCCATTCCCATACCCGCCAACCGCTCGCCATTCTAATCTTTGCATTGGTTACGAAAATAGTGATTGATTAATAACTTACTTGATAACGTTAACACGAATCCCATCGCCGGCTAATTGAACGGCCAAAATTCGAGTAAAATGATCGAGTGCCGCCTTAGCCATTTGGTAGTACATCATCTGTGGAGTCTGAACAAAAGATATTCACTGACTCATTCTTCTACAGAGTGAGACTGAAGAAACCTACCACCATTCTCACCCCTGTAACTTTGAATGCGTGAACTAAGTTCGATGAAATTTTATACACGTATTCCACAGATGTAAGTGTAACTTTTTGCAAAGTTTCAATTTCAGTCGATTTTTATTAAGCGCGAATCAACCGATGTGTTCGAAATGCCCTCCGTCAGCCGCTACACAAGCTCGAGCGCGCTCCCACACGGAGCGACAGACTTTCTGACAAAATTGGTTTACGGGCAGAAACCAAAGGACATTCCAAGTTGAAAGGAAGCAAGTGTCAATGCTTGCGTTTATTTTGACCAATAATTTTGTGTCAGAAAGTCTGTCGCTCTGTGTTGGAGCGCGCTCGCGCTTGTGTAGCTTGCTTCCTTTCAACTTGGAATGTCCTTTGGTTTCTGCCCGTAAACCAATTTTTGTCAGAAAGTCTGTTGCTCCGTGTTGGAGCGCGCTTGTGTAGCGGCTGACGGAGGGTATTTCGAACACATTGGTTGATTCGCGCATAATAAAAATCGATTGAAATTGAAACTTTGCAAAAATTTACATTTACATCTGTGAAATACGTGTATAAAATTTCATCGAATTTAGTTCACGCATTCAAAAGTTACGGGGGTGAGAATGGTGGTTGGTTTCTTCTGCCCTGTATGAAATTGAACTGCAGCATACTTACTGCAGAGAAACTGCCGATACTGCTGATGTTGACGATGTTTCCTTGATTTACTTTCAAATGGGGGACGGCTTTCTGACACAAATCGATAACACTGAAACAGGAAAAATGCCTTTGCGTAAATTTATGACTCATTTCATTATTTATTTGAGAAGATTTTGCCTAAGATAATGAGTAAGGTTCTTATAAAATGAAAGTAATTGACTGTAATGATACTAAAATATTTGATGTTGGTTGAAAAATCAATGACAACGCTATTACCGAACCTTCTCACGTTCAGATTGCTGACATAGTCATAGACAAGCATTGGCTGGTTAAAGCTGCTATCTGGATATCCGTCCATTGTACCAGCCCCCGCGTTGTTCACCTAGAAAGAAATGATTGTAGTAAACTATGTCTTTCTGAAAATCAATCCTAAAACGACACATAAAATGCTAAAAGTAACGGCAGGGCAATTTCTTATCCGAAATCGAACAAACCACATTGTACAAAAAACAACATTTGGACTTTAAGGATGGAATCGAAAAATATTTTGCTTATACCTTTTAATCAAATAAAACAAGTTTACTAAACTGAAAGATAAGGATTGCTGATTTCAGTGTAAAATGTGAGCTTGGCAACGATGAGCAAACAAATTGAGCTTGTGAACACTGACCAAAATGTCCAATTTTTTGAATTTCTTGATGGTCTCGTCAACAATTCTCCCTGTGTCTTCTTCTTTGGTGACATCGGCAGCAACGATCAGTATGTTTTCTTCTTTAAGTCCAGCCTTGATCGAGAGCTGTTTTGTTTCCTGAAGATTGAAATATTTTCTGAGGATGCCTTGCCTTCGCGCTGCCTTACCTACTGTTAATTGAATGAAAACGATCCCGCACTATTTTTGGAAACTGGAAAGTATCGCATTAAAGCAATGAAAATTGTATTTTCTCTGGCTTAATCAGTTCGTAAACCGACCAAATAATGAGGAGTGAAATGAGACTGGGAGTGGAAGTACCTTTTGTTTTAAATCCTCTACCGGTAGTACGTCTGTTCTGCAGCACATTTGGATTAGTTTCCAAAATTTAAATATCAACGAGGAATATAAATGTTTTCGACGGACAAGCGGGAAAAAACAGTTTCTTTTCGATAAACCTTAGCGGAAGTTTATTCCTGGTTCAAGTCTGTAAACGCAAATTTTTATTTACCTCTAACGCTTGCTGACTGCGGCCAGTGATCGCGATGTTCGCGCCCAGACTTGCAAACAGTTCCGCTGTTGCACGTCCGATTCCCGAACTTGCACCTAAAGAAAACAAGAAATGCAACTGTTTCATCAATCAATTATTGACTAAATTACCTGTGATGATCGCAACCTTTCCCAGGAATATTTTCGGCTTATTCTTATTTTCACTGCCAAACATTTTCAGTTCCAAATTCTCTTATGTCAGCAGAAATAGATCGCACGATAATACGAAGCGTCGCTCTTTATTGAATGCAAGTTAACTGCCAATGACCGAACTAGTAGAAGCTGTGACTGACTGGATAGGCAAGAGTAGCAGTGTTATTTATAAAGCGACAGTGCAGTGATGAAAATGCATTTTTACGAGGCACACATGGAGACTATAGAGTGATGTTTGAACACCCAGACGCGCAGTGTAGTTAAACCAGTTGGCTGCAGCATTCAGAATAGCCGATCAATAATTAGCGTGGCACGTCTTGTGCACGCGAGAACATAATAGACTACGATTTTTGAACCCTTGAAGTTCGGAGGTGCAGACGAAGTTATTCACTGTTTTCCGATACATATACTATTGTAGTCAAATGTGTTTTTGGAGGGTGGTTGGGGGGGGGTTAACCCCTCCCCAACCGTCACTGAAGTGGGCAAAAAGGGCAAAATTTTGTTAACCCCCTCTCATCCGCCGGAGGCGGCCCAAAAAATTTGCATAAATTTACATTAAATTACGGTATTGTTGGGCGGGAATACCGTAATTTTATGCAAATTTTTTGGGTACGGCATGTTACACCCCCTGCTTTTCGAC
>JAQGCX010000849.1:0-13611 GCA_034700205.1 Plectus parietinus | reverse complement strand
GCTTTTATTGGAATAAATACGGTAGTTTTAAAATAAAGAGCTTGTATAAAATTACTTTTTCGCTAAGATTTATCTGCTAGTTCAATGAACATACCTGCATCCCATCAATGAAAGAATTCACATCCATGACATCGTCCAATGGTCCGCCAGAAATTTTTTGCTCCTTTGCTCGCAATTTTTCTTGAGCGAAATCGCGAAATGGAAGTCCTTTTTTCATCATCATGTCATACAAACGTGCTTGGTCTCGCACCCTTTGTACACTTTTCATTTGTTCGCCCAATTCTTGAACTTTTTCATAGGTTTTGGGCCAAGAAGCCTTGCCACTGTCTCCTCCTTTGAGGATTTCCGTTGCCATGTCCGCCATAGCAGCTACTGGCGACTTATTAACCGGTGTCAGTAAACTTTGTAATGAAGTAACTTTTCTAACAACCATTCGTTCAGATTCTTCATCAGGTAATGCAGACAATCGGTATGGACTTCTTCTGAGACGGAGCCTTTCGCGAAATTTAAAGTAATGCTGCTCGTTAATGCTCTTTATTCGTTTCACTTGTCGAAAACGTTGAGAACCTCTCCATCTTTCTCCTCTTGTTTTCATCTGTATTCTGCTGTTTTCCTTTTCCTTTCTTCGAATCGCAAAACCACCAACCCAATTTATTCCATTTCGTTCATCGTCAAGTATTTTCTGATAATTAGCGATGCATTTGGCTTCGAATTGAGTTGGCGAGTCACAATTATGGGGCATTCTCGCGATGCATTGCTTTAATTTTCGACGACTCGTCAAAGAAAGTTCATTGTACAATCCGTTGCCAATTGCATTCAAGAATCCATACTCAGTTCTTGCGTAATAAAGCAGATTGCTTTTCTCCATTTCAGCGATTTCCTTTTCGCTCGCTAAAATTTTGCTGATTGGCACTGTCCTACCTGTCAATGGTCTCGTAGAAACAATATCTGAAAAATTATGTTAGATTTTTTAGTAGAATATAATTTATAACACCGTTTCTTACTAAATGTTGCAGCGAACAGCCAAATGATGAAGAAGCCAAATCGAACCTAAAAAACGTGAAAAAGATCATAAATAAACGAAAAAGCGCACAGTAACGATGTAGTGTAACTATAAAATGATTTATGTACGATACTGTAAATGACAGTGGTTACGGTCGGACCAGGCTTATGGTGAGGCTATACTTCGAATAACACGTGTTGTGCACCAGAAATCCTAGCATGCGTCCCACACTGAGAGCTCGTTCTCGGCCAAAACTAAACCGTTTCAGCTGAGATTAGACTTTTTGAATAGAGAATAATATTGGCTACAACATATTGAATTCTTATCATTATTCAATATGTTGTAGCCAATATTATTGTCTATTCAAAAAGTCTAAGATCAGCTAAAATGGTTTAGTTTTGGCCGAGAACGAGCTCTCAATGTGGGTGGGACCCATGCGGAGATTTCTAGTGCATAATACGTGTTATTTGAAGTATAGCCTCACCTTTAGAGAAAAACTGCAACTCTCACCATTATTCCGTATATTTCATTAAGTTTAATCGACATAGACGGCAGTTTGTAATACTGATTTACATGTATGACGGATGCAAATCCGATCTATGATCAAGCGGTTGAAAGGGAAGCGCAACTGGGTCAGTCGGCGGAGAAAGTTTAAGGTTTAAGAGAATGGTGAAAGAGGTCTCGGTCGAGCGAGCGATGCGTGCTCAGCCCACCCGCGTTTGTCGTGCAGGGGCGATGTTGTTATGGCTCAATTTCGCTTCTATCAAATTTGTTCTATTTCATTGTAAAACTGCTCACATTTATTCAATCGAACTGTTTTTCTTCAAATGAATAAGATGATGACATTCTTTCATTCATTTATTCTTCACTGCTACAGACGGGTGTCCTTATAATTGCAGTTGCGAACAACAAGTAAATAAAAAGAACACAATAAATAAAAACAAATAAAAACAAACATTCTTGCCATTTTCCAGTCGATATTTGAGCTCTACTCGCAGCTTTGCTTGCATTTCTCTAATCAGGGTTGGACAAAGAGTAGAAGAGTACAAATCAATGACGATTACTTACTCTTCTGAAACATTTTGAATGACAAAAAACGTGGTGCCAAATTAGATGAGACGATAGTACCACTGTTGTTATCATTATTTCCGAACTTAGTGCTTTGTACTCTTTGCCAGTAATGCCATCAAAGGCGGCAGTGTGATGAGAAAAAATAAGGTTCTTTACCCTAAGACGGCTAAAAACTACGCATAAATTGTCAATGTTTTCAGCCAAACAAATAAAATGGCGATGAGATGATTTGTTCTGTACATTTGCGTTTATTCGGCGAACAACTTGCGAAGTTACACTGAACTGCGCAGGAACTGTGCGACCTTCTTTTCGCATGCTCATAACGTCGGCGTTGGGAAATTTTACGATGAGCGTGATTTGCAATAAAAATCACAGCATCCAGACCGTCCCCTTCACGCAAACCATTTCACATTTTCGTAATCGGTTCGTGACAAAATACGAGTTGCACGTTGGCGCCTTGCTAAAATTTGTTTTTTGTTCTCCTGCCAAAACCGCGCTAGCCGTTATAAGACAGAGTGATAGATAGATACAGTAGACTTTCGACCCGGTCGCATTTCGCTGCTACCCATAAGACGTACGTGGAAAATCAAGTCCTGCAAAAGAGTTCTATGGCTTCAATATTTTATGAAATCTTGCGCATATCGATGCATGGTGAAGACAGTGCATTTCTTGCCGAATTTTGGCAGAGAAAGTTAAAGAAAGCAATTTTTGTTTTCAGATCGAAAGGATGCTGCAAACACCGTGCCCTTACGTGATTTTAAAGAAATAGGCCCATCTCTTTGAAATATATACTGAATAAATACAGATTTCGATAACTTCACAATTGTCATGGCAGATAAGTTTGCGAATATGTAATAATGCTTACAATCTTAAACTGCGAAATCCAATAACAGCATGTGTTCACCCAATTTTGCAAATTCTACAACTGTCCTCTATTTCCACGGTTGTACCCATCGAAATATCAGATCAAATCCTGTCATCAGATGTGTCTCATCCATTAATTTTATCTACGCAATCGCCGTCACGAGATTTTGTTCTATTTGGGCGTTTAACTTATCTCAAAGGAAAACCCCATTCTTGATCTCTTAGGCGAATGAATTTTCTTATCGAAAATCGGATCAAGTCTTCCAGCTTTCGTAACCTCTTTCCAGCAGAGTGCCCAGTGCGTAGTCACCTGTACTTGGTGCGTTTAATGTGGTTCATACACCATTTTATTTTACAAAGACGGTCTTCATCCACCTACCCTTGTTTTTATGCCATTTCCCAAATCACTACTTGTGCTTATTTGCTTTGTGCTTCTGAAAAACCTTATCAGCTTCTCAGGACTGATTAATAGAGACCGACCCGTCGTAAGTCCGGTGAAGATTCGAACGTTTGTCATCTCAGCGACGTACAGTCATTTTGAACACACGATAAACATTGTTATTCTGTCTGAAAGAGAACTACGCCATGTATTTCGTTGTCGGACAACTAATACCCTGATCGGCAATGAAAGTATCTCAACGTCAGCTGTTATTTATGCATACGATCGCGCTTTTCTGGCCTGCAAATGGTTCCACAAAGTTGCCGAGTGTTCATCTGTCAACAGTCCAACCAATTTAGTTTTGACGTCGGTTTCTGGCGAAACTATTGCGTCAGATGTGCCCATCAGATATGCAGAGACTGTGCAAAGAGAGGTCATTTTTTGGGATTTTATGTTTTATCTTGACATTTATTTTCGGAATGGTCGCATCAAAATATTGATATTTTATGTAATTATCACTTCCAGATTTAAAGAACTGTCAAATACCGCAAGCGGTAAAAATTTAAAACAGTCGAATCAGGGTAAGAGCACATCGATCCAGCTCGGAAAAAATGCGCTCTTATCCAATTCGTGCACTTTTCCGGTTTTTCTTTAATGGTGCTACCGCCTTTTCCACTATTTTCCACTGTTGGCTTTGTAGAAACGACAATTTGGCTAGTTAGCAAGATATTCTGACATAAATATTTGACAAAATAGCTTCTCATGTCAGTATTTGCTCAAAAGAATCGGCTCAGAGGAATTGGTAGATTGACGAATTTTCAATCAAATTGCATGAACTTAACCAGTTTCGCCTGAGTACTAAACCGAAGATTGGGATGTGATAAAAATGTGCACTTGTCCAGTTTTTGCTCTTATCCGGTGTGCACTTTTCCGGTTTCACAACGTACAAAACATAGTACAAAAGTTCGGGGCATGGAAATTATGTGCCCTTATCCGGTTTCGACTGTATCGTAATTTCAGGTGCTCGTCTGCGTGCCTCCACTGTTTCTATATGAACGTTGGAGGCAGCTGATTGCTTGCATAGAAATCTATCAGCATTACGGGGCCATGTGCACTTAACCGGTTTCGCCTCAGTACTAAACTGAAAATGTGCACTTTTCCGGTTTGTGCTCTTATCCGGTGTGCACTTATCCGGTTTCACAACGTACAAAACATAGTACAGTGGAACCCGGATAAGTGCAGATTCGGTGTATCAATTGTTTGAGTACACACTACCACGCAAGTATGCTACGCAGTTCTGCGTAGTGAGCTCTGATGTTGGCGTGTACTCAAACAATTGATACACCGAATGTGCACTTATCCGGGTTCGATTGTACAAAAGTTCGAGACATTGAAATTATGTGCTCTTATCCGGTTTCGACTGTATCGTAATTTCAGGTGGTCGTCTGCGTGCCTCCACTGTTTTTATATGAACGTTGGAGGCAGCTGATTGCTTGCATAGAAATCTATCAGCATTACGGGGCCGAGCGCATATCTGTCTATCTGAGCCATGCTTTGCATGCGGTGTTCAAGCTTCTAAAAGCATATGAAGCTAACGGAGTGGTCTCGCTCAGTTTATGGCCGACACTGCCGAAAATTGGCGATTTCAATCCGAATCATCATATTGAATCGAGAAATCAACCGGCGGCATATGATGACTGTCTGTATTTGTACAAGTACGGTACATTTTCATTGGAAAATCGTTAAATTACTGATATTCATCTTCACCTATTAAGAAAATTCAGTACGGAGACATTAGAGTTCATTTCAAGGACTCAGCTTTTAGAATAGATTTGCACTGAGTCCCGCACATCAATTGCGATGCAACTTCAAACAGGTATTAGTGACGCAGGCTACGAATTTGTGCATTGACCAGAAATCAATCTTCTTTCGGCCGATTCGATTGCAATTTAACAATTTACAAATGACCTCACTTAGTGCAATAGTTATTGCCCATAGCCTACTTGCAGTCGCGCTATATACCGTAATAAACGTTAAAATCCATTCCATTATTTCTGAGTGTTTGAAATGAACTCCAGTGTCTCCGTACTAAATTTTCCTAACAAATATTTTACAGACTGATTAACGATATTTGCAGAGAATCGGCCAGATTTATAATTTTTGCTGACGTCGACGATATATTGGTGCCGAAATTGGGACAGACTTATGCGCAAGAATTCCAATTGCTGGCAGAGCGTTGGCCTCTTGCCAGCACATTCATGTACAATCGAATTTCCGCACATTTACATCGCACACGGGACACGATTTCCTTGGAACAATTTCGGCTAAACGAAACTTTGCTTGCCACCGACACGACTCCTTGCTTCAGGACATGGTTCCGAAAGTGTGTTGTCATCGGCGATCGAGTCAAAAACATTCATATCCACTGGAGTGGTATTAAAAGTGCACCAAAATACAGAGATGAAGAAGTTCCATGCGAAGAAAATGCATTTCTTCACTTTCGCAGCTGGTTGTATACCTCTGAACTGCAAGCTAAACAAAATCAATTGGGCATTTCTGCGTCGAATAGGAGCAAACTGCAAGAAAACTACGAAAGATTTATTCGTCAACACGAATTACTCACTTTACTACCACCTGAGGAAGTGTTTATGGCTGGATTGGAGCAGTGCTATGCTGAATACACTTGGAAAACACTGTCTCTCAAATGTATGGGACCACATTTATGCGTTAAATTTTTTCAGCCGCAAAATACATCGTGTTTCGTCACGCAATCTCAGTTTGATATGCCAACGTGGCGAGCAAACGCATTTGGCGTACTTCGTGATATGCAAATTGTTGAGCAAATTGGATGTGGTGAGTTGTAAGCTGATCGGTTGTTGATCGTATTGTGAGAGCGTGCTTCAGTGAACCTGGGTCCATTTCACAGCATGCGCGCAGTTGCGGGAATGCGCGCGTCTTCCTGCGCATCATTTGAGATCACAGTTCAAGTGAGCAATTAGTATGAGCGAGCGCGAAATACCGTACTCTCAGGAATCAATCTGCCTTAAAGCGATTCAGGACGAAAGTAAGGTAGTTAGTGGCAGTTGGTGGGAACACGAAAAATAGTCGTTTTCGACGGAAATGTTGCAGTGGAACCTTTGACTTTGCTCCGACCTCGCTTGCGTTATGATATCGAACGCATTGTTTTGTCATATTTTGCTGTAAAAACCGATTTAGTATTCCGAAAAAATTTAACTGGCGCGAAATACAACTGAAAAAAAATGTCTGAAATGCTCAAGTTGTATTTCGCGCCAGTTCTGTCTCGAAGCGGGGCGCAGTTTACCGTAACCCTGAAATGCGCACCCCCGACCGAAAGCAAACTTTTTTAGTATCAATTCGCGACTCAAATTCGCTGAATTCGATTCAATTCGATTCAAATTCAAATTTGCGATTTCGCTGCGACCTGCGATTCAAATCGCACGTGTTACCGTAGCCTGAGGTTGCATCCGCCTTAACTGCGCTCAGACTGTGAAATGGATCCAGGATTCACTGGGGCACGCTCTCATAGTAATATGTTATTGCAAACAACCGTTGTGTACCATACTGTATTGACCAAAGACTGATCTTACTGTAGGTAGTTTTCTTATCCTTCTTCGAAAAACAAAACGAAGACAACGCAACTTGAACGAATTTATTTCATTCAAACATATGAATAAATACTCTACGTTTGTAAAAACAGATCACAGCAAAAGTGGCATCCAGATAATTGATCCGTGCATTTTTACTTACTGCACGTCAACACAAACAGCTCTCAGCTGATAGCAGCCCACAGTCACCCGACATCAATCATGACTTCTTCTCCGTGCCAAAATAGTCCTAAAATAGATGATAAAGATAGAGATGTCATGCCCCATGCCGGATAATACCTGGTGCCAAAGGACAAAGGGCCTTTATGCTCTTATTTGGTATATCCTTTTGTACACTGGAATATGCAGTTTTTACAAAGTGTGTTCATTCTCATGTTCCATCTGTTGTCTTACTTACTACATGCTTGGAGTTCAGTCAGGGAAAAGTTTATCGAGACCTGCTACTGTTATAATAATAAGAACTGTGTATGGGACGATTGTATCTTCAAGAATAATAACATGATTTTTTATTTATAATTGTACAACGAAACCCAAAAAATACAGTAGCATTCGACGGACGGCAGTACTGCGAATGCAAAAATCTCTGTGGCATTTTCAATTTTCAGTCTGGGTGATCACCATCTTGGGCACTGTCAAGATATCAGGCTTGCTTTCATCTTCAGGCACTGTTCCATCTTGAGGCACATTTCCATCCTTGGGTACAGTTCCATCTTGAGGCACATTTCCATCCTTGGGTACAGTTCCATCTTGAGGCATATTTCCATCATCGGGTTTGGTTCCTTCTTTAGACATGCTTCCATCTTCTGGCATTGGCAGCTCCTGACTGTTTATGCAATTATCTGGGAAGGATAGCTTCGGCATTAGCATCTCCAGCGCTTCGGACAGCGAATCAAAGAATTTGGTCAGAACGACCGTGTTCAGCTGAGCTGCCTGTCCGGCATCATCAGCGGAGCAGGTTTCCTTCAGTAAGCTAGTCTGGCATCGAAGCTGACATGAGGTGAACCTGCAATTAGAGACCAATCTGTGGTGATAACACAAACACCAACTACTGATATCGAAAGACAAGAAGAGTCAAGAAAAGGCGGTTTAAATCAAGCTTTCTCATTATTGATTCAATTCTTTATCCAATGTAATCACTTATTTTAACAAAATAACAATCTTTGGCTATTATTTATGCCTGAAAATTGCTCGGGCATGGGGCGCATATGTAAGATATGAACACCCCCTAATAAGCACTTCCCTAATTAAATCCTACATCCTATTAATTAGCCCCTAATCAGCGTACTAACTGTGCGAAAGGGGGGTCTGAGCCGAGGCCGAGGCCTATGAACTGACCGTGAGCGCGATGTTCGCGCTTAAACACGCTCAATACCCGATGTCCGCTTATGTTCATTTCATCGAGCACATTTCATCGAGGCCCATTTCATCGAGAAATGATTTCATCGAGAAGTCATTTCATCGAGGTACCTCCTTTAGCAGACATGAGCAGGCGGGCACGGTTTGGAGGCATGACACGAGCACGATTTTTTTTTTCTTGGGAGGTTATTTATTAAATAAATTTTTGGCTGGGGGAAATGGTCCTGGCTGGAGTAATTCAAAATGTCACTTGTCAAAATGCCCTCAATCAAAAATGAAAAATGGGCCTCGATGAAATGACTCCTCGATGAAAAAAATCTCGATGAAATGACTCCTCGAAGAAATGGGCCTCGATGAAATGAACTACAATAGCCGATGTCCGCGGAACCCACTGTAACTTACTTGCACACGTCTTTCGTGAGATTTTCTCCGAGCTGCATATCCGGGTCGGAAGGATTTCTGAACATGGTGGCCAATTTCTCCTTGATTTCGACCTGGAAACTTTGGGGCGACCCGCATTCACGGGTGCATGGAGCATTAGCCATTTTTTCTTCCACCTGATTGAAACATGGAAGAAGTCGGACAATGTCTGAAAATTTTACATTTATCCTATCTAAGGCATACTATAGGTGAGCCTAAACAGGCCATCATCTGGCCATCAACAGGCCATCACTAAAACATTGATTAAGGGGTCACAAATGTTATTTTTAAAAAAGTTGTACCAGAATTTATGGGGGACCCTGTATAAGCCCAGTAGGCTTACAATTGGGTGGGCTTATTTGTGGAAAGGGCCCCGCGATTCTGGATAGGGGTCGTTTCGGAGAGGTCCACAACGGTACGACTTCAAAGTCCACAGCATCTAGAACACGATCTTATTCTATCCGATGTGCAAATTCGTATATGTTAATATTCCCACACCAACCGTACCATCATAGTGCTCCACGCAAATTATGTCCACAACGTCGAATAGTTTGGAAATGGCTTGAATCGCTTTGCTGAATGAACATTGCTGCAGGCAAGATTTCAGAGTGCTTTGTGCTCTGAAAAAAAGAAAATACTACAAGCATACCTGTAACTGGAAGGGGTCTTGCTACATACTGCCTCCCCTGGCGGGACCTGTTATGTAGCTAACTACATGCACCCCCCCTCGCTAGACCAACAAGCACTGAATAAAATGGTCCTTGGCCGGAAAGCGCCCGCTAACAGGTAAGGGTCCCCCATATCATTCGGCTGAAGGCTGAAATTTGCTGAATTTTTGAATTTTGCACCAAAATCCTGATCCGGTGAAACGTACCTGGCGAAACTCTCCCCCCCCCCCCCGGTCGCCGGTCGCCAGCATGTAGCTGACCTTGGACCAATTCGAATTCACTGGCATATTCACTGGTTGTGACACAATGTCAGAATATCACGCCATATATAGTCACTAATTTATATGCCAGTGAATTCGAATTCGAAGTAATTGCTTATTATTTGCATAATAAAAATACGAAATGTTATTTGAAAAGAATGAAAATGAGCTATTCTTACTGGCACAGTTGGTCAAGCATTTCTTTGTCAAACTGTCGGCTACTTATGACATCAACAAGAGACTGTTGATTGAAGTCTTGTGTTTCAAACAGGGGATTCTTTTCATTAACAACGTCAGAATTCTTGATGCCCATAGCTTGCTCGAAGGACTTTGAGCAAGAGAGGGCGCAGTGAGCTGATCGCTTGTCGGGAAGCGTTTTAGCCCTAGAAACGGTGTTTATTTTTACGGAGGAGTCGGAAACACTTACTCTCGCTTGACGTGATTCAGAATGAATTCATGGTTAATGAATGCGTCGCATGTGACTAAAAATCAACCGATCAGCCATTGCGATAAGTAAGCTTCATAAATGACAATGATAGGTGATCGTTTTTGGAATACAACACTGCACCTCTCTTGAATAAAATTTATTTATTCTAAAATTTTGGGATACGGTATGTTAACCCCCCTCGGTTTTTGATTTTCGTCATGTGTAACTCCCCTTGGACCTGTGGTCGCATTGCTTGTGTCCATACCTGTAACGCTGGTCCGAGGCCAGCCACACTCCGACCGGCGACCGGGGGGGGGGGAGGTCGGCCGGGTACTATACTTCGTGTCAACATTTTGGCGCATAATTCAAAAATTCAATTTTTTTTGCGGCCTTCTTTTTTGTCTTCGCAGAAATGTACATGTTTATATGTGCGACGGACGCTAAATAAATAGAATTGAAAAACTAAACTACTGTTCACCGCTATGTACTTTTCTGAGTCTGAATTGAATTCAGAGTTTACTTTCTTACCGGCAATAAGGACGACGAGGGAGGGCAGATATTTCATAGCGCTCGAGTTGTTGAACGGCAGGAGGATGCAGACAAGACTTTACTGTTGTTTTGTCGTTATTGAACTGACGATGGACTGGTTTTCTCATGCCCTTTTATTCATTCGCTCTGTTTTGATGTGCAATTCGAATAACAGCAGGTGTGCAATGATTTTCATTTTTGTTTTTCATATTTCAAGCTTCGTTTACTGGTCTGCATCGTGAGTTCCACTGCGCTTGTTTTGCTATACGTAAAACTGATTTCTATTTGCACAGCTGTGCTTTTCGAATTTCGCAAACGTCATTCATAATCATCTGTGACATCCTGACGATCGAATTTTACCCGGTGTTTTCATTCTTGACAGGAAAAATTAGCATCATAGCATTCTCCAAGAAAAATAAGAATGCACTGTTGCTTGTTACTCATCTGACCCCATGGATCCGGTGCCTCCTCGACAATGACAAATCGAGCTACTGGCGATACGCAATTAGATGATTTAGTGGGTCAATCAAATGGTAGAGTGCTTTAATAACTGCAATTATGCAAGTACTTGTTTGATTAAGCTGAAATCTGTTTCAAATATGCCTCAGACACTAACTTAGACGCTTGTTACTTCACGCATAGAGAAAAAGTATTTGTTCACAAATCAGTTTTTCCTTTATCTTCGGACATGAACAACTTCATGAGGTCAATTTTTCCCTGCATCTCAGTCGATAAATTTTGTTTGAATTCATTTTCGTATCAGACTTCATCTGATGCTCCGCTTGAAACTCCACTTCTTTGCGAACCATGTTCAGGCCCGGATTATCAAGGCACTTTTGGCACTACCAGCTCAACAATAGGGCCCCCGGGCCCCCCGCAGCCCGACCTGGTCCCGGAAAATTTGTCAAAAAAAAAGCCCGGCCGCCTGACCGGTGAGTATAAACAGGTGACGCGGCGATTTCATCGGCGAAGATTGACCTACCCCGGTTGCCGCGTCACGTGACTTTTATTTTTTCACCGCACCGTATCACAAATATCGGAGTATAAACACGGCATATGAGAATCTTGATGGATTATCATACGGTCTTGCGTTTCGTAGCATCGCTGCGGTCCATCGTGAAAGCGCTGTTCGAATCATTGGTGCGCTACACGGCTGCAACGGCGACGTCGGTTCGAGCAACAGCTCCCCATAGTGATGGTGCATCTCAGTCGTCTCAATCGGTTCGTCTTCGGTTGAGTCGGCCAATGCACTCGTTTGTTAGAAAAATATTAGAAAAATGATTTGCTGCGGAAACAGAATGCAAAAATGCTTACAGCACCGGGGATTCCCAGGCCGTCTCCGATCCAAGTACTAACCCGGCCCAACGTTGCTTGACTTGCCAGATCGGACGGGATGGCGTATTTTCAACGTGGTATGGCCGTAAGCGAACACTGGTATTCACGCAAGCACTATAATCGCAATTGTGCATGTCGTATTTGTAATGAAAACTCGACATCTTTGACGAGGAAATGCAACTTTGCAAAATGCAAAATGGCATTTTTCGTCGTCTTCAATTCTGGGAGATGGATCAAAGCTCCATTGATGTCAAATGAAGTGCACGAATAATATTTAACGATCAGATTATGGAACTAATAGAAGCAAAAAAAAGTAGTTCCACCTTTCTACCGAGAACCCTCTTGCACGCTATTCTGTGCTAGCAATTGCTAACATTAGTCTTTTATTGCATACAAGACTACAACCTTTTAGATGAAACAGTGCATGTGTCGCGATCAATTACAAGCGAAATTTCACATGTGATTCAAGCTCAAGTACGCATGCAACTTTGTTTCGTTCGCTCATGACAAGCGGAAATCAGTGAATCGTCAGCTTCGCTGCTGCCTCGGTCAAATCGGATAAAGTTTGAGCATTTTGATCGAACACACGTCCTCATGGTCGGCTTCACTGCGTCCAAATTGAATGATTGACGGACTTTGACTACGCTTGCCGAATTGAATAAATTCGGCAGATTGACCTGTACGCACAAACAGCGAAGCCGAGTGCAGCGGTCAGGATAACAACGAACCTAGAGTCAGGCGGAGACACACACTCCGAATGAATTCTCTTTGACAGGGAAAGCCCTGCTCTCTGTCAAACGTACTGTTACTATTTTCGCCAGTGTTACTATTATTTCAACCGTTTCCCCCTGTGTTACTACAGGATGGGCCACGGCAAACTTCAAGCATTTGAATCCCATCAGCTTCGCGATATTTAATCAGACCAAGTTCAAATTTGGTACAGACATGTCAGAACCACTTACTTGAATGCTGTAAATTTTTTTATTGATCTGCATTGATTTTCTCGATTTATGCAAATTTTCGTTAGGGGACCATGTTCACTCGTTTTAATGAATACTTGTTTCCCAACATTTTTCAAAAAAGGGACATTTGGAAGCGGCCAAAAATAGTTTTTGCGTTAGATTTCCAATTGAGAATACCAAATTCTAGCTCATCGCAAAGTTTTGATCTATTGGCGAATCATTTCTCACGAATTTTACAGGGAATGTGCCAAAGAAAAAAATGCAAAAATCCAGAAATTGAAAACAGAACAATGCAAAATTTTCACACTATTCAAGTGAGTGGTTCAGGCATGCTTGTACCAAATTTGAGCTTGATCCGAACATATCTGGCGGAGCTGTAGTAATTCATTGAAACATTGGGAGTTTACCGTGGCCCACCATGTATTTCCGCGTGTATTACTATTTCTGCGTGTGTTGCTATTTTCATAAATATGGCAGATACAAAGGACCTTGGAGAGCTGAAACCTTTGCAATACAAAATATTGGCGATCAAGAAATGTCACACAAATCTCCCGCGCGCCGTTGCCAAGACGCTTCCTGCGTAACACGTCACACAATGAACGTCGCGCGCATATTTTAATCGATATTTACAATTGCAATTTCGTCTAAAATAAAAATATTCCTGCTTTCGAGGAAATCAGAAAAATCGGCGCAACAAATCAATTGCCTACTT
>JAQGCX010000848.1:0-13620 GCA_034700205.1 Plectus parietinus | reverse complement strand
GGCCCTCGATTTTATATGTAGTTAATTATGCATCAAATCATGTAAATTTTTCTGCAAACGTGCAATTTTAAACGTGACACTGTAGATACATAATTTCAACTCAGTGGGCCATGGGCCGGCCCACGGTCCACAAAATTCTCAAAAAGCGGCCCACGGACCGGGCCGGCCCATGAACATCACTGGAGCAAACCTAAGGGCGCCTGAAAAAAACTGACCCATAAGCGCTATCGTCGGGACGGCCCACATTCCATGATTAGGCCCTGCTGGGTTGCATCAACAGCAGTGGGGGGGGAGGGGATTGTGCAGTACTGTCGAGCTCTAGGTCGCTGTTGTGCTCCGGCAAAAAACTTAGTTACGTTAACCCAGTTAACTATTTTAAAGAAATTAACTTTGTCATAATAACTACGTTAAATAACTGGGTTTAACTGGGTTAAATAACTGGGTACAACTGTGCTCTAAGCACCAACGAAGACATTACGTCAATTCTTTTATCTTTCTTTATTGAATATGGAGTCATAATTACTTTAAGGCTTGATGACGCTGACTACGGGAACTGCACTCCATTTCTTTGCGGTTACAATTGCGACGACGCTCTCTTTACCTGAAGTTTGTGGCAATGAGCAATTATGGCCGATTTTACCTTTTGTCTCCGCCTTATTCGCTGTGTTTCATCTGATCTCGAGTAACTTTCTGCCGCCCTCGCCGAAGCATTTGCACATCACAAGAGGAGAGAGCGACGATGCGCGTATTGCTATTCGTTTCTATCACGGCGACCACGTCGACGAAGGTAATTTGGAACACACCTTAGCGGATAGGCCGAGGGGGGGGGAGAGTTCGCTCATCCGATAGTCCCATTCCCAGCTCTGTCCCCATATTGTATACCTGGTTCGAGTATACCCATACCCATACCCATTTAGGGTATACCCGGTTTTTTCATACCCAAATACCCATACCCGTACCCATACCCATACCCACACCTCACATACCCAAAATCGGATACGAAATTATCTCCAATTAACGTCTCAACAAAAGGTATAAAGGCTTGAATTCTGAGGTCATCAGTCCAGTGGTCATGTGTTATTGACGCAAGACAAAGGTCAGTGGCCATGTGACATTGACGACAGCTATCGAATATAATCGATTTTGCCCTAGGAATGCGAGTCTTGAGTGAGAGCAGTGAATGGTGATGCTGCCAGCGAGATCAGTGCTTTTTAACGGTTCCAGAATTTTGTGAGACATACCCATACCCATATTCAATACCAAAGGTGAGATAGGGGGGTATGGCCGAAACCCTGACCGAAGTGGGCAAAATGGGCGAAATTTTGTTAACCCCTCGCCCGCCGAAGGCGTCCCAAAAAATTTGCATAAATTTGCATAAAGTTACGGTAATTTTTTGCAAATTTATACAAAATTACGGTAATCTTATGCAAAATTATGCAAATTTTTAAGGCCAAAGCCATGTTAACCCCCCCAACTTTTCGACCCGAACTCACCTCTGCCCAATACCCGGGTATTTGACCATACCGAAAAGTGGGTATACCCATACCCATTATTTTCGGGCATACCCATACATATACCCACTCGAAGTTTCATACCGAACCAGTTATACCCCCTACCACCCCTAATACGTACCAAGAACCCATACTTGTGCATCTCCGCTCAGCACTTAAGCGAGGAAACTTTGGTCGAATTGTTGAAGTTAATGAACGCATTTGTAATGTATAAAATTTGCATGAGTAAACAGAGCAAATTTTTCTCTATAAGTTTGTATATTTTGTTTTCGTAATTATGAATTTTATGTGCCAGGATATTTCGTCGAAAATGATGCACTCGTCGTAGATCTGATGGTGCTGGGAAAATCCTCACCCCGTTTCGCGAAAACGGCTGCAAATATTTGCAGCTTTTTATATGGCGCGAAACTGGCCGAATGACTCTGCGCGCGTGTGCGCGTCGCTGTTTTTTGTGCAGTTTTTCGAACTAAAAAAGCTGCAAATATTAGCAGCCGTTTTCCGAAACGAGGTGAGCATATCCCCAGCGCCATCAGGTCTTGGACTAGAGCATCATTTTCAACGAAATACCTGGCGCATAAAATTCATAACTGCAAAAACAAAATATTAAATTTGTAGATGAAAATTGTCTCTTTTCACTCATTTAAATTACATAAAAAAGAAATGCGATTATCACCCTCAACAATTCGACCAAAGCTTCCTCGCTTAAGAACTGAGCAGAGATGCGCATTCTTGTTACGTATGGTTTCTTACATGCACTTAAGGGCCGCCAAGGGAATCCCTGTCTAAAGTTCTATGGAGTCAAAAGGTCCATAGAGCCAAAAGGTCCATAGGAAGCCAATTATCGGCGCATGAAATAAGTTAGGCAATTAATATTTAATTAGGATGCCAAAAGATTTATAGGACCCAACACGAGCAAAGCCCTTTCCCCTTTACCAACCTCTCTTCTGTTTTGAAGCAGCGCCCATGTTGAAAACATGTTTGCGTTCATTCATGTTTGAGTAACGAAATAGCTGAAGCAGCACCCATGTTTGTCCAATAGAAGATGCTCGATCATAACGTCTTTGAAGCGTGAAGTTGATAAAAGCAAGCCGAGCGATCTTTCGCTTTAGTGAATCAGTAGGAGTTCGGTGCGCCGTCTGCATAAAATATACAGTTTTACTGTCCGCGATGTGACTTCCTTTTCTGCATCTTCGATTTAGTACTGCAATTTTTACGTACGTACTACATACTATATATACTATACCGTAACTTTATATACTATACCGCAACCATACCTGTAACCGGGGGGGGGACCTAGCTACATACAAGGGTCCCCCGCAAAAAAAATTGAATTTTTGAATTTTGCGCCAAAATCCCGACACGAAGTGCCGTACTTTTGGCGACCTCCCCCCCCTCCCCCCCCGGTCGCCGGTCGGAGTGTAGCCGGCCTCGGACCAGCGTTACAGGTATGACCGCAACATATGTTAAGTTATTCCAACATACCTTGTGCTCTTAGTTTGCAGTTTGTGCGTAAATTTTGCTGTTCATTGCGATTTTTTGTATCCGGTTCTGAACTTTTTTCCACCAGTGTAGCTATTTCCGATTAGAAAAATGGCAAAGACGTTCATTTTTTCTTACAAATCTGCTCAAAACTCAGTTTTTCGCTAAAAACGTACACAATAATACACAAAAACATAAAATTTGCGAAACACAAAATACCAGAGTCAAAGCTAAAAGGAGGTCGGTTGGGCTCAGCTTCCCTCAACTTCCAGCTGGCCTCAAACAGCAGAAACAGCAAAGGCCGAAAAACTGCAAAGCTTCGGTTATGGTTGGGGCAAAGGTGAGCATGGACAAATCCCTGGGAGGAATTTAGAAGCAAAAGTTTCTCAAAAACGCTGTTCTATTCAGTACTTGTCAGATGTTTTTTCCCCTGGGGATGTATGTCCCCCATCCCCAGGGCCGGATTCTAGGTGGAGCTAATGAAGCCATCGCTCCAGGGCCCCGGGCCTCCGAGGGGCCCTGAGGGGCCCCCAAGCCTCCCAGAAGGGGTCCCAAGCCTCCCAATGAACTGGTGACAGCAAAACAAATAGATAACTACTTTGGCATTAGAGCAAGACAAATTTGTGACGCGGATTCGCGGATTCTGCAGATTTTCAAGGCCCTATTTTGGACAATGAAAATACATTCAAATCAACTTTGCTGTTTGCTCTTTGTTTGTACTTGATTTTACTTGAATGTGGTGGACTAAAGTGTCTTGAAAGAACGTTGCAAATAATGCAAATAACGCAAATAATGAATGATTATCATAAATTAGTCGCTTTAAATAGTCATAGAATTATCATGAGCTCGTTAAACCTTTAGCTGTTAAACCTTTACCTGCACAAAAATTGTCTTCTTAAAGAAACAAACCTCGAAGAAAAAAATGTCCAAAAATTTTTGCCTGCGGCGCTCTAAATTTAAAAATTTGCCTCCTGCGGTACGTTAGGGGGCCCATTAAATTTGTGGCCCAGCGGGCCCCCCGTACTCTAAATCCGGGCCTGGTTGCCAACCCTCCTACTGGCAGTAGAATACTCCTACTTTGGATGGTAAAACTCCTACTATGATTCTTCTATTCAGTAGGAGGAAAAATCTCCTACTTTGGAGCCTAAGCCTCCTACTTCTGAATGGTGGAGGGAGTGATCAAATGAACCATCAAATGCGATTAAAACATGTTCAGATTTCATGATTTACGTCATATATCTTCAAAATTTGAGCGCGCCCCTGGACCCCCAGCCGCTTTGCTCGTGCGCTTCGCGCACTTTCATAAAGGCGTTTTTCTTGAATATGACGGTAGGTATTCTCAAGAACAAATCGCGATTCTTCCTAGAATTGTTTCGCTTTCCAATCTTGATTGAGCAAGAGTTCTTTGAAAATTGAAGATGTAAGTATTATCGCGAATTGATGCAAAATATTCTTCCGCCAGCAAAATTTTGCAAAAAATACACGCACCATATCGGAAAAACAGTCTCTTTTTCAAATCTTGGAGTGTGTATTGCTGTAATTCTAAATTATTATGTATTGTGTAAACTTGTATCGCATATTGTAACTTAGCTGGAGCGGGCCTCTAGCAGTCACTTTGTCGAACAAATGCCACAATTCAGATCTATGAAATGCGCAAAATTCCATGCATAGAACTGATTAGGCCATCTGAGCGCGCTCACAATTCTTCAAAGCTCTGTGCAGCGTCATGAACACGTTTGAATTACATTTTGAATGATAAATCACCATATGATCATGACGAATACTATTTTCATAGCCTCGCCATCCACGAGACTTCGAATCAAACATTCAACTACTATTGTCAAACTGGTGGTGGAGGGCACACGGCTGATGCACTTTTACCTTACTTCTGTAAAATTTTACTTCCGCAAATCAACGCTGTTTTCCATCGCTCTTTCAACATAATTGGAATAAAAACGGTTCCCATTGCGCTCTGTCTGCAATCCACAGCGTAAGAACTTGTCGAGAAGATGTCGGATGCAAACGGTAGGCCATTTCGCTACTTTGCCCTATTGATAGGCAGATGCAGTGTTCATTTGCCTCCGCGGCGTCGAAATTTTTGCCAAATTAGTGATTTTCAGTTAATTCATGTTGTCATGCACACTTTAAGTACCAAAAACAAAATACACACGCGCCAGGTATACGAGCTGGTGAATTAGGTATCACCGCCAAAAATGTTGTAAACCCAATGCCCAAAACGTCTTATCAAACGTGGGAATGGGGTTAGCTCCAACCAGATTTAATTTCGAAATGAAGTGTATACTTATTGGTGAAAACCGAAAACGTTTCATCATCAACCAGTGACATCCCACAAACATGAGCTTATAGTGGTTATCTTTGAAGGCGCGAGACGACAAGAATGCGACATTTGAGTGATTAGTTGGGACAGACGGAGGTTTAAGCGATTAATACTTAACATAAGCCCTGCGATTATTGCGCAACTCTCACCTTTGCTCTGCCTTGTGCCTCGTCATGTTTACCCATTTGTAGTTCACTTTCTTACTCAACAGCGATTTATTTTTCCTTTTTACTTGTCTACTGAACAATGCGATTTTCAAACATTATTTTTCATTATACTGTGCCACAAATTTTCTTGATATGTACCACTTTGTTTTACTGCGTTTCAGTTTCAACTGCAAAGTTTATTCATTCAGTGAACTCCGTGGCCTCATATGCAAGTCATTCGCTGAAGAATAATTATACAAGTTCATCGAATACTGAGAACATGAATAACGATTCTGCGGCTCTGATCGGAGTACTCCTCTTTCTGGCGGTTATACTAATTATATCCGCCAGTTTGGTTTTCATGGTATATTGCTGTTGCGCAAGATGTTCGCGATCATCTTACAAAAAGTCGCAAAAACAAAATGGAAATGTTCAAACTGAAGTTTTTACGATTATTTCTGGCACAGCATTTCCAATTCAAAAGTTTCCAACCAAGCACCTACCACAAATGTACGAAGCACCACCACCATATCAACAATGATCAATGAGTTTTCAAGAACAGAATAATCAAGTTATGAGCTCTGATCGAATTTGTCTGTCCATTTCATTCGTGATATATTGCGAAGTTTTTTTGCGAACCTTTTTCATCATGTCGACCTATATTGAATTCCAACTTGTAGACCTGTCTTTAGTTCAGACGTGCTTTTAGACGTTTAAACGCGATATCGTGTGCTTTGGTGATTTATTTAACGCTTCAGTTATGATGACCCTTGTTCCATTATCTCTTTCGACGCAATGCAATGCGTCTCTTACATGTGTTGTGTAAAGTGTTGTTTATCATGTTGACAAGTCGTTGGCTAAAATGATGTTCTTATTCAGGATACCAAGCTCACATTCAATGGTTTGCATGCATGTGAGATAAAATGGTGGAAGTGAGTCCAATTTACTCAAAAGCCACTCTTATTCAGCTGAAAGAAACAAGCAAGTTCCTCGACTTTTTTTCAATACAGTCGTCAATATAGAAACGTTCTTCATTGAATTGGAGATTTTAGTTTGAAAAATACTTTTGACTTCTGCAATAAATGTTCCTGTTTAAGTACGTACTAGCTGTCCCGCGAAGCAAGTGCCACCCTAGGAGCGAAATGTGTTTTGTGATAATATTCTGATGGTTGGAGTGTTAGAGGTTGTTTGTATTTGGGTTCAAAATAGACAGCACTTCACGCCGCCTCGTTTTGGGGCAAAGAGCATGCACTGCTAACGCAACGTGTCGCTTTGCGGGGCGCTTTCAACACTATTCCTCACCCCTGGAGTGAGGTGGTGCTGCCTGGCAGCGCCACTGTCAAATGCGATCGTATAACGCGCGGTTTGCCTACTAAACTCGCAGCGCGCTGGCGCTTTCCTTACTTGGCAGTTCGCTCACAAAGCTCGCGCGGAAGTGGAATATCAGGCATTTCTATAATGTAATTCTTGTTTTGTGCCCTGTATTCGCCCTTCCTCTTGCCGTATCCTAAAAATCCCAAAATTCACACACACGCACGCAAATATTTGGCTGTTAATGTATAGAATGTTTTTGTTATGGAATGTTCCGGAAATTTGCCCTTCTACATAAAATGAACTGAGTCTCAGCATGAAAACTGAACACATGAATGTTGACAAAAAATTTTGTGTGACCGCCACCGCCAATTACCATGTTATTTGTCACTGCACATATTGAACTGTGAGAATGCTTGGATTAAAGCGTCATCCATGCCAGACATGGGCGTGGGGGGTATGGGGGTACCCCCCCCCCCCAAGGACCTCCATACCTCCGGCCGAAACGGGTTGGGGGGTATGGGAAAAAATTTTGAGACTTTGGCGACCTTTTCTTTAAAAAAAGGTCGCCAGGGGGAGGGAGAGCTTTACCCAAACGTGTTTCTCAGGAACGAAATTTTTTTTGGGAATCTGGGGGGAATCTTTTTTTTGGGAATCTGTATCAGAAATGCGCGCGTGAAACATTTTGTTTATACCACCGTGTAGAGCATGCATTTTTACTGTGGTTTATCTCTTTCGGTCTGATTGCATCATTTCCTTTATTATGAAAAAATTACTTTTCACAACTACGTCTGCCCATGATTCAGATAATGTGAAATATTGAACATCGAGCAGTCATAAAGTTTTTAATCCTACCCGACTATACAAGTTAGTCAGCCTCTGGGCAGGGCTCGTCAGTAGACGACCCTGAGACCTCCTATCTGCCCTGTGCCTTTGCTATACATAACCAGCTGCACATAACATGTATGTTACTGGTCATGTCTCTGCATTGTAAACAGGGGTCGCTTTTTGCTGGGCAAGTATGTTGCTGTTATAGATGCGTCGGTCCCGGTCGGAATCGGCCCGGGTCCAGTAATCGGTCCAGCCAATTTCCATTTAATCGGTCCCAGTCCCGGTCCCAGTCCCGGTCCCGGTCCCGATCCAATTAGTTGGTGCACTGACAATTTCGGTCCCGTCCCGGTCCAGGGACCGATGATTTAGTCAAAGAATCGGTCCCGGTGCACCGACAATTTCGGTCCCGGTCCCGGTGCACCGACCTTAAAATTAGTCGGTGCACCAACAATTTCGGTCCCGGTCCCGGTGCACTGACCCCATCTATAGTTGCTGGACATGTATGAGCGTTGTAGTCGCGGCTTAACGGAAATCTAAAAGAATGCTTCAGTTTAGGGAGACGTCCCATTTTTAAAAACGGAATTCTAGTTTAGATTTTATCAATTAGCTTTCAAGTTCCTTCAACTGTTGCAGATGTGTTAAATCCTACGCTGCTATATTTTCAGAATTATTAAATAATTTAATATGTATATAAGATAGCGAAATTTCCGCTGTTTTCTTGCTCTTGGTTAGAAGAAAGATCTTTGCAGGGTGACAGCGGTGGGCCATTGAAAGTGAAAGGTTCTGGCTCTGACCAGCGCTGGTATCAAGTTGGAATCACGTCTTATGGATCGAACGATCCTGACAACGGCCTGATCGATCAGGGAAAATATCCAGGTATTGTAGAAATTATCAGAGGTGTGTTCGGGTCGAAAAGTTGGAGGGGGGCGGCAGAGGTGGGCACCTCAAAACGGCTGGGGGGGATGCAAATTTTTTTTCCCCATTCTATCCAGTGCTTGTCGACCAAAAAAAAAAAGTCGCCAGTTTTAACATACCTCATTCTATCCAGTGCAAATTCAAAAAATTTGCCTTTTTCGGGAGCAATCACAGGGGGACCCTTATATTGCTCGTTTTTTTGCACCCGACCTCGGACCCCAAAGTTGCAAACCCGTCTGGGGGGGGGGTGCGCACCCCCCACGCCCACCTCTGGTAATACCAACTAAACAATAAGCGACTTTTCGTTATCTTGTCCATATTTAATACCGTGTTTTGTTTACTCCAGTAAAAATGATGAAAGCATCAATTTTTGGATAAGTTTTCAAATTTCGCCAACGTCTTGCACCTTCTTTCTGTGGGTTAGTTTGTAGATTTCGCTGAACTCGGAAATTGAGAAACATTGACCAACCGCAAAAAGAATTTGAAGAACAAAAAAGATGATCAATAAACTTGAAAAGCAACTATTAGAGATGGGGCTTGTATCAGAATAAATCGGTACAGTCGAACCCGGCTACAAGAGCATGCAGGGGAATTCGGAAAACTGCTCTTATAGCCGGGGTGCTCTTAAATCCGGGGTCGATCAAAATTTGTCCTCAGGTAGTTTGCTACCGTACTGCCTTTAAAAATATCTTCTGAGGAAGTAATGAACGAACGAGCGAGTTAAACTATTCGGTCACATTGGATAGACTGAGCAAGACCCAACCTGTCAGTAAACAGAGTACTTTGATTAGTTTTGCTCTTATGCTCTTATATGTAAGGTCAAATGTGTGCTATATTAGAGCACAGGAATTCACAAAATGGCTCTTATAGCTGGGGTGCTCTTATAGCCGGTGCTCTTATAGCCGAGGTCGGCTCCTATGTTACAGCATAGTACTGAGCACGGGAATTAAGAAAATGACTCTTATAGCCGGTGCTCATGTAGCCGGGTTCCACTGTATTGTGTTTTTCCAAATCTCAGTTTCGAGACGAGATCTCGGTTTTTAAGACCGAGACTCTCGTTCTCGATAATCTCTGATTTGGCGACTCTCTAGAATTCTCGTTCTCGAAAAAATTTCGGTTTCTGACCCGTGCCTACTTCTCTGATTAGGTCCCTGATCCATGGGGGATTAACGAAACGAGAAAAAAAAATTGATACAAATGTGATCTCCGATATTGTTTTTCTCGATCTTTGTACAGGGATTTTCCGTAAAAGAGGGGGCCCCCTTTTTGTGGCTGAAAAACGGGAACCAAATAAGAGGGGGCCCTTCTTATTAGGAAAATCGGATATTGCTGCTGTAGGTCCCAGAATAACGAAAATTCAGCATTTTTTGCACATTTTAAAGTGAAAAAAGCTCTTTATGTCTGCCAACTGATTGTGTGTAAGCGATTTAGTTGGTTTTAACACATTTTTTCATTTTATAGAACAAAAAGCAATGTTTTCACATTAGTTCTAAAATCATTTCTTGTTATAATGTGCTATTGACCAAGAAAAAGCAACTAAAAAAGCAACTTTAAAAGCGTCCAATAACGCTTTTAAAGGTACAATATTGTGTTTTAGATTGATTTTTCACTGATTTCTGATCAAAATTCAAAGGAAAATACAAATATTGAGTGACGAAAATCCATTTCTGGTGTGAAAACTGAGCACTAAATAAGAAGGGATCCCCTCTTATTAGGAAAATAAAGCCAAATAAGAGGGGGGCTCCCTCTTATTTGGGACCCTCTCTTATTTGGCTTAGGCTTAGGCTTTCGATCACCCGCTACCCTGGGCTACCAAAAGTAACTTTTTCGACCACCAAAGTTGGCAATTTCAGGTGAAAAAATAGCGATTTTGCTGACAAAATAAATTGTTTATAGCAATTTTGCAAAAAAGATCGCATAATCATTCAGAAAAATTGAAATTTGCTAGTCAATGTCATCTTATCATCAATTTTTACCATGAAGATACCTCCTGTATTTTCTAATTGTAGCTCATGGGCTTCTAGTAGATACTGGGCTTCTATTGAAATAAACACGGTTTTTAGCTTTGATTTCGCTGGACGAGATGCAGATACCCGCTCTTACATGGTGTTTCTTTTGGTCTGTGGTTATATGATTCCAATTTTGGCCATTGGATTCAGCTACGGATTCATTTTCTTTCTTGTTCGTCGCAGTGGCATTAACTACTCAAAGATCAGAAATCGGAGATGGACACATGAAGTTTCGTCGCGCTCGTTTCACAGTCACATCGAAAAAAGGCTATCCGTTATTTCCAAGGTAACACATAGCAGTTCAATGGGGATTACAATGTTCATTATGTTTTCATTATGATGATAGAAATTCCACCAAAACTTGAACCTACTGTTCATCAGCTGATTTGTTTCCTACACCAGATACGAACTTGGGGGGAATTAATATGACTCAAAACCAAAACTCGTGGGGGGAGGGTTAACACGCCGCACCCTGAAAATTTGCATAAATTCGCATACCGGAACTCAATTTTAGGGCGGGAATTTAAATTTTAGTACTACAATTACTAAAATTAAAATTTACGGTATTTACGGTTATTTATGGTTTACGGTATTTTAATTACGGTAATTACGTTAAAATAATAAAATTACGGTATTTTAATTATATTAAATTAAAATACCGTAATTTTTTTCTCGCCTTCGACGGGGGAGGGGGGGTCAACAAAACTCCACCCATTTCGATTCGGGCTGGGGGTTAGCCCCCTTCTAAAGTACCTGTGGATTCGGGAATCAGGAACTGGTCATTATTTTAGCCGTTTCCAAATGGAGTTTCGTCAGATCCGGACTTGGGGAAGTGGTACACAGATGATTCGGGTCAAAAAATTGGGGGAGGATTAACATGACTCAAAACCAAAAGTCGATGCGGTTAACATATCGTACCTCAAAAATTTGCATAAATTTGCATAGTGTAACCCAATTTTTGGGCGGGGATTCAAATCTTAGTACTTAAATTACTAAAATTAAAATTACGTCCAACAATACCGTAATTTTTTCCCACCTTTGGGAGGGAGGGGGGTAACAAAACTCCGTTCATTCCGGTCCGGTTTGGGGGAGGGGTTTAACCACCCCCCGAAAGCATCTGTGGGTTCGGGAATAGGAGATCGTTACCAAAACTTGAACTTAACGTTCATCAGCTGATCTGTTTATGCAGTATTACGGACTTACCGTATGTTCAGAAATAATGACACTGTGCCATTATTAATTCAGCCCCTGCAGACCCTGTGCTACTGTTTCTGCCTGCGCCATTATTTCTTAGTATATTTGTTTGTAGAAAGACCACCTCATCTTACCGTTATAGGTGTACTTGGGTCCGCGGCTGGGGGGGTCGGAAAAATCCTAAAATTTGCATATGCAGATTAGACAAAGTTACGCGGGACTTTTGAGCAGGGATTCAAAAAAAATTCAAATTTGGCCTAAAATACTTTTTTCCGCCCTCCTTCGAACACCTATGCTCACCGTCACTTTTTCCCACACCAGTTATTCCACACAGTATTACGGTAACTTATATTTGAAGAAAGGTCACCTCAATAAACAGACATGGAGAGGGATTTGGAAATCGGGAATGGGACATTATTTTAGCCGTTTGCAAATGAAGTTTTGCCAGCCACCAAGTAAACCACGACAAGCTTTGTCTTATTTGATTTGTCAAGATTGCTTGTTTATAGACGCAATACAACTCTGAAACTACGGAGAAAAATCGTACGATGTCAACAAATCTCCTTGGGGATACTTCATTAGCGATCTCTTCTCAATTACTTCGCAGTGAGCGTCGTCGGCAGGTCCATATCGCCATTCTCATGTTTATCGTTTGCGGCTCTTTTTTGCTCTGTTGGACACCGATAGCACTTTTGTCAGCGGTGTGGCCAATATTTTCTGGAACTATGCCGTCACCTACCCTTCTTACTCTTGGTAAGTATTTCGATATAATTATAGTATTCTCGTAGATTGGTGCAACCACAATACAGTTTCTGAAGTAGCATCTACAGGGTGTCCCAAAAAAAGTAGTCAATTTGTAACAAGTACTTTGTAACTTTTTTTCATAAATACTCTTTGCTCAATACTTTCAAAATAATTTATAAATATAAGCACAATATGTATATTAGAGTTTGCAGATGGAATAAAGCGTTCTTTGTGCTTCAATTAAATCAAACTGATAGACTTTCCCTTTACTTAAACTTATTCATTTAAGTGAATGTGCGGTAAAACGGATGCGGCGCACATAATGAGGTCCCGCAACGAAACTTGCAAATCTTACTTTTCACGAATTCCGGCTATACGGTGCATCTTTTACGCGTCTCTTAATCGTCGAACAAATTCTGACTATAGTTCATGACCCACCGTCCATACAACAGATTCTACGTATTGGGTGGACCCATAATTATTGTCCGTTTTTTTTTATACGATTCGCTCTGAGAGCTCATTCTGCGCGAAAATTCAACCGTTTGAGCTAAGCATAAGCTTTTTGGATAGAGCAGGATATCGGCTACAACATATGTAAAAATGATAACATTTCATGCTACTTTTGGCAGGAATAGCGGAGAACGAGCTCTCAGAGCGAATCGCATCAAAAAACCGACATTAATTATGGATCTACCCAATATATTAGCGTTTGCAGATGGAATAATGCGTTCTTTGTGCTTCAATTAAATCAAACTGATAGACTTTCCCTTTATTTAAACTTATTCATTTAGGTGCAATGTGCGGTAAAACTTGTGTGATTGTCAACCCTGCTATCTACGGGTTCAGCAGTAAGGCCTTCCGTGCTCGGGTCAAAAGACTGTTTTGGCGCGAAAAGAATATGAAACAGAAACGGAACGATGCGTCCCGAGCGAAGCGGCTGCGATCTCAGCGTCCCAACTCGACCATCTAAAAAAGAAATCATTCTCAATGTGCGTGCAGTACTTTGTATTTTTTCGGTTGATGTACAGAAATTGATGTACAAAAAGTTCTACTTATTCATTATGCTAATTAAATAAAGACCTTTGCGGTCAAATTCATACTTATCATAAGGGCTGACCAAAGATTTGTATTATAACAGTTGA
>JAQGCX010000847.1:0-13622 GCA_034700205.1 Plectus parietinus | reverse complement strand
GGGGGGTATGGTGAAAAAATTTTGAGATTTTGGCGACCTTTTTTTAAAAAAAGGTGGGGATGGGGGGGTAGAAAAAAAATTAGCAATACAAGGGTCCTCCCTTCTATTGCTGGAGGTTCGAAAACCTGTGACCCTTTTTTTTTTGGTCCGGAGAAATTTTTTTTGCGAAAATTTACACTAGATATTATGAGGTTGTGATCTTGGGGGGTATATACCCCCCCCCCCCCCAACGGAAAAAACGTGCCCATGTCTGGGGGTTACGTACCCCCCATACCCCCTTTGCCCACCCCTGGTGCATATGTTTCTCGTTTGCTAAACAGGTCGGTTCTTTCAGCGACGTACTTCAGCTGCATAATGATCGACGTGTCTGCGAGTGTGTGTTTCACAGTTCTCGTGCTCAATTATCATCACCGAAATACTGAAACATACGCTCCCATGTCACCTCTGGTAAGAAATCTGATTGTGACCTATTTTAACTTTGAACCCTCAAATGCTGTTCTTCAATAATGTTGTGTGAAAGACAACTGTTTCTCGATTATCGCCGTATACGGGGCTTGAAATTGCCTTCATTGCTAATAATCAAAATAATTTGAGACAGAAAGAACTTTTTCAGGTGCGCGCTATTCTTCTTGAGTGGCTACCGTGGATATTATTGATGAAACGACCGGGTTACAAGTTCAATAAGTGGGCGGCGAAACTGAAATCACGGCGATCGAACAGCTTCACGGACATAGAGCTGAAGGAGCGCTGCTCGAAGTCGCTGCTGGCGAACGTGCTGGACATCGACGAGGAGTCATTGTCGCGCTTCGACGGGTCGTTCGAGTCGACGCTGCGCAACAACCACCACCAGACGAACAACTCGACGGTGTCCACGCCCGACGCCGTCACGAATGCGACGAGCATAATGTCGGTGCCGAACAGTCCGCGGTCGGCGATCAAGACGGCGGTGGTGCAGAGAGCGGCGGTGGTTTATCAAATGCCGCCGGCGCGTACGAACAGCGAGCAGTTGGCGCAGATTATTCGCGAGCTGAGGATCATCACAGATCGTATGCGCAGGGAGGATTGTAACGCCGAGGGACGCGCCGACTGGAAGTTCGCCGCCATGGTCGTCGATCGCATTTGTCTCATCGCCTTCACATCCTTCCTGCTCGTCAGCACGTGCGCCATCTTGTTCAGCGCCCCGCACTTGATCGCCTAACTGACAATGAATGTGTTAATAACGAAGATCAACCTTCAATAAGTCATTCATTCTGTGAGACTGAAATTTTTCACTACATTACTAGAAGAAGTACTGTATATGTGATAAACATATTTTCAAAGATATGCTCTACAAATAATGTGGTAGACTAGTTTTCAAAATTTGCATGAAAATTTCAGCTCTATGATGTCTGCAATATTGATCAAGTTGTTCAGGAAAAAGATTGTTGTACCATGACGTTGTCGGTAATTGCGATTCAACACTGATGTTATTATGATCGAAGGTAAAATAGTTTGAAAAATGAAGTTCACAGAAAAGGAAAGAACTCGTTCCTGACTCAAAGTGCTGCCCTGCTAATCTTGTCTTTGACGACTGTAGGAAAAAACCCCTTTTGAGTCCTGCTCGGATATTTTCATCAACCTCAACCAACCCCCACACACACTATATTTCACGTGAGCAAAAACGAGAAGTAAAGCAACAGTAAAGATTAAGGTAACTTGATGAGACAAGAAGATGGAAAGTTACTGGTGGCGATTGGGATTGAAACCGGTCATCTTTGCAGTCCAGGAGCACCTGCTGATTAAAACTGATGACAGAAGGGGACATGATGAAGAACCGGTTGGACGCGGCAGGATGAGTGTTCGGCGCAAGACTCCCCTTGACCCCGTAGAAGAATTTCTTCGCGACCGTCGGTGGCGCAAACATCCTGCGGTGCGCTCGCGTTTTACTTCGTGGCAGTGCGTGTGCGGCGATCGTGACCATACGTTCGCTCCTTAATTTCCACTTGCGAACAACAACTTTTGCTGCAATTAAATTGATTTATCGTATTGATTAATGTTTTTTTTGCACTCTGCAGTTGAAAGACTCTCTTAATGCTCAACTCTCCCAATTAAAACCCTTCTTTTTCCTTAACTTTTTCAATCATATGCAATTATCAGCACTGAATTTTTTGGTTTCAAAGATGCGTTCACCCAAGTCGGTACTGATCACTGGTGGCTGTGGCTTCATCGCCAGCAACTTCATCAACTTGATTGACACTCGCTGGCCAAATGCGAAAATTGTCAACTTGGACAAGTTAATGCCTGGTTCCAATGCATGCAATGTCAACGAAGAACTGCGCAAGAATGCAGGCCGATACCACTTGGTTATTGGAGATTATTGCAATAGAGAACTGGTGATGTCATTGCTACAAGATCATCAGGTTCGTGAAATCAAGCGTAAAGTTTGAGTTGTAGCAAGAAAGAGAGAGAGAGCTTCGTAATTTTGCAGAAAGATGTACTATAAAAAACTCAGCGTCAAGACCGGGGCATGATTTACTAAGCATTGCAGCATATAAATCAATACGCTACGTTTTATGTTGCCTGATCAGGCTGGCACAAATCTTTAGCGTTAGGTGCGGTAGTTTTTACCCGGTCTTATAGGTGAGTTTCCGACTGTACTGTAACCATGAACTTCAGATCGATACTGTACTGCATTTCGCCGCCAACAGCAGTGTGGACGACTGCTACCGCGATTCGGTGGGCGCGGCTAGAAACAACGTGCTCGGAATGACGCATTTTTTGGAAGTTTGTCGTCTCTACAACCAGCTGCAACTCTTCGTGCAGATCAGCACCGACGAGGTGTACGGCGACAGCGGTACCGACCCGTCCGCCAAACCAAAGGGCGAGCAGTCGCTGCTGACGCCCACCAATCCGTACGCAGCGACCAAGGCGTCGTGCGAGGCCATGCTCAACGCCTACCGAGTGTCTTACAAACTGCCCACCGTCACCGCTCGACTCAACAACGTCTACGGACCGAGACAGTGCGAAGCAAAGGTCGTTCCTCGCTTCATTCGCCAGGCGTTGGAAGGCAAGTCACAATTTCAATTAGATCCGTCAAAGATTTGAATTTGACTTGGCGCGCAATCAGGGACGTCAAGGCCGGCTATGCTTCATCACATACCTGCGTCCTGCGACGACTCAAATTTTTGAACCCTCCAGTCGTGTTGGGATGCAAATACGTGATGAAACATAGCCCGCCCTGATCTCCCTGATTGTGCGCCAAGTCAAATTCAAATCCGTGACGTACCTTATTTATCTAACTCTGACTCAGTACACTGTACTTTAAATTGCCAGTAATATTGCATGATGTTTGTGAGCACATTGTAAATGGGATATTCTTCTTTCAGGAAAACCATTCAGCATCATGAGCGATGGTGAGCAACTCCGCAGCTGGATGTTCGTCGACGACTGTTGCGAAGGTCTGGCAAAATTGGTGGAGCAAGGACGAGTGGGCGAGATTTACAATATGGGAACAAGTTTTCAATTGTCGATCCTGGACTTGGCTCAGCGCATCCATGAAGAAGCGAAAATTCAGTCGCCAGCAACAGTGGCGGACTTCCAGATAGTCCCCATGCACGACCGACCATACATCGACCGTCGGTACCACATTGATACACAAAAGATGGAAAAGGAAACCGGGTGGGTTTGCACAACACCGTTCGAAGAAGGTACCGTTCCAACATAACGCCTTCCTAATACTAGTCTCTAATTTTGCATCAATTATTAGGTCTACGTACTACTGTCGCTTGGTACGCGCGACCTCGAATGGAAAAACATAACGAGAAGATTTTGATTTACGGTGGAAGAGGATGGATCGGCAGTCAGTTTGTCAAACTTTGCGAGGACAGAGCAATCGAACATGAACTTGGCATCACACGACCGGGCGATGACCGAGATGAACTCGTGGAAAAGGAGATCGTGCGGGTGGCGCCCAGCCACGTTATCTCGTTCATTGGTCGCACGCACGGACCAGGCTGCAACACCATCGAATACGTCGAAGGCGGACCCGACAAGCTCAAGGAGAACACGCAGGTACAAAAAACACAACGTCCAGACCGACCCCTCCACGCAAACCATTCCATATTTTCGTAATCGGTTCGCGACAAACGGGCGCAAAATACGAGTTGCACTTTGGCGCCTTACCAAAATTTTGTTCACAACGCAAATTTTTTTGTCCTCTACCAAAAACGTAATTTTGCGCTAGCCGTTATAAGACAGTGTGATACAGTATGCTTTTCGACCCGGTCGGATTTCGCTGCCGCTGATAGTACAATCGGGTGTCTCTACATTATACCGTATTCTCGCGAGATTTTGCTTCTTACCATCAGATTTAGTTGTTCAGTTTTGTGTGTTGTCTGCTTTTTGATTCTTCAAAGTCGATTGGTTTTATTTTGCAGGACAACCTGTATGCGCCGTGGCTGCTGGCGACGCTGTGTCGGAAGCTGGGCGTTCACATGACGTATGTCGGCACTGGATGCATCTTCAGCTACGACGCGGCCCATCCAATCGGCGGCGCCGGCTACGCGGAGAATGACGAGCCCAACTACTTCGGCAACAGCTACTCGGTGGTCAAGGGGTACACGGACCGCGTCATGCACTCTTTCAATGACTCTGTGCTCAATGCGCGCATACGTCTTCCCGTCAATTTCGAACTCGACACGCGCAATCTCGTCGCAAAGGTCTGTTTACTTTGCCGTGTACGTCAACGGTCAAAGTTATGTCAATGCTCAGAGTTGCATTTTCTGCTTCTAATTGTATCATGCAAAAATAATATGGTGGATTTTTACGGCATTCTTGAGAGGAATTTGATTTTAGAGTAAGCTTCTGTTTCAGTGAAACTTGACAAATGACAACAACTACGATAACTGTATTTCAGGTGATTGGGTACAAACAGATATTTGACATGCCGAATTCGATTACAATATTGCCGGATATTCTGCCGATTTTGCTGGATTTGATGAAAAAACGGCACACGGGTACGATGAACATGACCAATCCTGGTCCGGTGAAACACAGCGAGACGTTGGCGGCGTACAGTCGAATGGTTGGTGCGGAGAAAACGTGGCAAGTGATTGGCGACGACGACCCGAGAGCGGAAACGATGCGTTCGTCGCGGGCCAACTGCGCCTTGGACACGAGCAAGTTACAGCGAATGTACCCCGGCCTCCGCACCGCACAAGAAGGCGTACTCGAAGCAATAAAACATATTGCTGCTCAAAAGGCCGCGGTTCAGTAGATCAGCGAGATTCTCATACCGTATGGCTCTCTGTCTTTTCCATTGCCAACTCTTAATCTATGTTCAAAATTACGTTTGACTTATTTTATTTAAAAACCAATGCTCGCAGCAATTTATTCTAACAGGTGGTGTATTTAGTGACTATTGATGTCATTGCATTCCGAAGGGAGCACACTTCAATTGTTGTACCCTCGTACTGTGGCCAGTCCTCTGTGATACGTTGTTTGTGTGGTTTAATGCCGCGCTGCTGATATGCTGAAATGGTGAGAGATGGTTTATTTATTATCGGGCTAAAATCTCAGTTTGGTGAGCGTAGTGTCAAGTTCGCACGTTCCCCCGTCCATCTTGCTGACAAATAATAAAGAAGACTCTCGCTCTTGTCATGGGTTCACAAACCAAGTGATAAGACAGAGAGAGCGAGAGCGGACAAAGCAAGCATCAGCATCGGCAGTAGGACTACAAATCACTTGTTCGCTCTTTAACGTCGCCTCTGGAGGTTGGTAACCTGATAAGGATATGAGTAAACAGTCAAAGTGAGATTGGAGCATAAAGCGCGTGATTTACCAGCACGAGGTTACAGACTGGTGTACCGGACGAACGCTCAAGTCATGCGTTTGCTGGTGCTCATCGCGCTGGTCGTAGTGGCGGTATGGACGTCGCCATTGCCTCCGCCCTTCTCCGACCACTGCCTTCTCGATGACAATCAGAACCTATACGACCCTAATCATGCTCGTGACGTCACGTGGTACACCGTCAACTTGGACATGCCCGCCAAGGACCGCTGGACTCACATCGCCGCCAAGTACAAGGTCGAGATCCAGGATCTCATCGACACCATCAAGGGACTCGCTACCCCCTTCTTGCCCGACGCCGCGCACTGGATCGATATTATCTTCGGTCCTCTGGACGAAAAACTTCCTCAGCCCTACCGCGACGAGCTCATGGTACTGTAGTCTCAATACGCTTTTACAGCATACTGTAGGTTTTGCCATGAATTACATAGCTCTGAGACAGATCTCAGACGTAGGTGAGGGAATCAGAGGAATGTCCAGGCCTGGATTAAGAGTATGGGGGGCCCTGGGCCATATCTTAGCAGGGGGTCCTTTAATAGGAGCCAAACCGACAGAGCGAAGGCCGGAGGGTCCCCCTAACACAGGGAAGGCCGGGGGCCCTGGGCCATATGGCCCAAATGGCCTACGGTAAATGCGGGCCTGGGAATGTCCCTTAAATATTGACTCTTCGATCAAAACTGCACCGTATGTACCCCTAACAAGCGAACAATCATGTGGCTTTGGCACCCCCTGCTGTTAAGTTTACCTGGTATCGATAGCCAAATTGAAGGAGTCCAGAACTGAATGTGGAGGATGGATAAATAACGGCAGGATGTGATGCCGATACGAGTTAGCAGACCCAAGAATTACGTAGATCAAACGGTAATGTGAAATATTTTAGGGCATCTCGGAAGCAACAGGCGTTCCATTGGGAGAGATCGTCATGTACAACATCTTCTACGAGATCTTCACGGTGTGCACGTCGATTGTGGCGGAAGACGCGAACGGCAAGATCTACCACGCCCGCAATCTGGACTTCGGCCTGTTCCTCGGATGGGATCACGTGACCCACAACTGGGCCGTGTCTGGAAAACTCCGCAAGATGGTCATCAACATCATGTGGATGAAGAACAACCGCCTCGTGTTCAAGTCGAACAATTTCGCCGGCTTCGTCGGCATTTACAACGGTCTCAAGCCGAACGCCTTCACCCTGACGGCCAACGAGCGCTTCCAAGAAATGGGCGGTTACGTCGGCATGCTGGAATGGCTGCTCGGCGAAGATCCGAATGGCAAGTGGATGACCTGGCATGCGCGCGAAACCATGGAACAAGCAACCAGTAAGTGTTCAAGTTGTGCCCTATTTCTTCTGCTTCTGGCTTCAGTTCGGTTTCATCTGACAGAAGAATATTGAAGAACAGCATTTCCTTATAACGCTGACGCTATAACGCTACAACGCTATAACGCTGATGATTTCAGGCTACGCCGACGCTTTCCAGCGTTTGTCCACCCAGCCAATCCTGTCGCCGGTCTATTACATCTTGGGAGGAAAGAACCGCGACGAGGGCGCGATCATCACCCGCGCGCTCAATTCCACGGACTCCGTCGTGCGCATGGACTCTAGCAGGACCAACGGATGGTACGTGCTGGAAACCAACTACGACCCCGACAAGGATGTCCTCTTCCTTGACGACCGCCGCACGCCTGGAAACGCTTGCATGCAGAAGCTTACCCAGGAGAAAACCAACTTCCAAGGCATCTACAACGTCTTGTCTTCTAAGACAAACCTTAACAAGTTGACCACCTACACCGTTCTCATGCAGGTCGACTCGGGCGACTTTGAAACGCACATTCAGAAATGCGATAATCCGTGCTGGCCTTGGTGATCGCGTTGACTGTGATCATTCTATTGCATTTCTGTCCATTCATTCTCTACGCCGTAATATTGATCGGACTACGCCGCACGCGTGCGCGTGTGTGTGTGTGTAATATTCTCTCTCAGTGGCGCTCGGCGTTCGTTTCGTCAGCGCGACGAAAATCACAGTAACCCGTCGCCAATTCGTTTCACCTTATAATGACAACACGAAATTTCACTACTCTCTAGCTTTGCGCAGAGGCGATAACGTAACCAATGAGGCTTAGCCGAGGTGCGTTTATTGCTGGTTGAAAACTTTTCCCAATTACCCGCCGCGGGGTCTGAAACATGACACTGTAGGCAATTTTTGTGCGCCCTGAACGGGGCAAAACATAGTCGATGTAGATTTTCGAAAACAAATGATACAAGGACACAGCAATGGCCATGTGAGTGTTTTCTATTCTGATGACATCAGAATATAATTTCAGTTACTTAGGGTTCAAATTGTGCCTATCTGAATGCATTATGGCGGAAGTGGCTTGATAGATAAGGGAAGGGAAATAGCATGGCCGTCATCCGGTGTCTGACGCTCTAAGGGGAGCTGTATTAGACCGCACCGAAAGTTCAAAGGTCAAATGTGAAATCAGCGGAACTAGCGGAGTCTTTGGACCAGTGTTGGAACTAGTGAAATCGTCCAAAAATAACTTAGTTAGTTACTTAATAACAACTTAGTTGAACAGAACTCAAAATCGCTTCCATTTTCAAGCCAAAAACGCGAAATTTTCAAAAAATATATAGTGAAGATGTCAAAAATTACCATAAATTAGGTTCAAAATCAAACTATTTTTTTTCCAAATGTCATAAATATAATTACATTTTGAAACTTTGATGTGGAGAATGAAGCAAAATTATGGTATCCCGAAATCGAATTGACGTTGTTTTACCAAGTTTCTTAACTTAGTTAATAACTTAGTTAACGCAGAAACTTAGTTACTTAGTTAGTTAAGAGCCTGAAAAACAACTTAGTTAGTTACTTAGTACTATAACTAAGTTATTAACTATGTTAAAAAACTCAATTGGGAAACTTAGTCCCAACACTGCACAGGGGTAAAGTCGAGCGATAATATAAGCGTCATCGTGAAGCATTTCCTGTGCCTGGTAACGGACAAGGGGAGATGCGCGCAAAACCGTTTTATGCTCATGTCTACTGTCTGTTTCCAATATCGCTAAGACGTCACATTTTTTCAATGTGCCATTAAAACCTCCAAAGAACCACACAAAAAGAGCAGGAAAGGTACACCGTGTAGGTAAACAATGTGGTATGGTGCCAACCAACAACTGATATACAAGCGCTTCCGGTTCCAATATGACAATAAATATTATGAATAACCTTTCATAGATCACCTTTCTGTTTTGATATTGATTTTTGGTGCTTGTTCATGCCTCTGACAAGATGAAAAAGTCAATCAAAGAAGAAAGTCACGGACATTATCTCTATGGTGGATACAGCGATACTACTGGACAAAGTAAAAAAGCGCAGGTGGAGAGTAAGTAGGAAATATTTCAGAGACAGACATCGCTTACTCAAACTTCGCACATTTGCTCAAGTCGAAATCGTGCTTGAAAGCGACAGGGAAGAGTTCTTCTGACTCCTTAGTTCTCCTCAGTTTGCAAAGTCTCTGCTTGCTGATCTGCTACATGTTGCCGTTTTCTTGTCATCAGTAATGGAACATGATCTTTTCGAGGTCCACCTTTGAGAAGAGTCTCTTTTCCTGTTCTGTCAGTTAGAATCGTCATGCCAATGGTTCCTCGACTGCAAACAACTGGTTCAATTAAAACAAAGTACACTGATTCGAAGCAAAACAAGGATAAAGATACGCAAGAAAGTACTGTACTAACCTGGTTGACATATAAAGTTAGCTTCTCGCTAGCGATATTTGGTGCTCTTTTTGATTTTAGGACATCACTCCAAGCACACCAGAGGCGAAAGAAATACCGTAATAAAATATTCCTCAGCTTATGTATAGGCGCAAACTATTCCTAAGCCTAAGCCTGTTTCTAAGCACAAAAATAAGGCTGTGCACTCTGCGTTGGAGCGTCTTTTTTCTCTAAACGTTTAGAAAAATATTTAGATTGGAGTGATGGCCTCTTTTTGACCTTTACTCTGCTGGGGGTCAACGACGATTGTAAACGGCGCCTCCAAGCCTTTGACTCTGATCACGCTATCAACCACGATAACGTTGTGGTCATAGTCATATTGCCCAAAAAATTCTTTGAATTTGGACTCGGCAAAAGTGCACTGAAAATAATCTAGTGATTCTCTTTTTATACTCGGGCTTGGGTAATCAAGGTCAGCAAACTTCTTACTTTGTAACCCAAGTCCAAGTCTTCAAGTGCGTTTCGAAGATCTTTTGCAACTTGTTCAGTTTCAGTGATAACCATGAAATGACAAGACGGCAGTTCGGTTGGAAGTTGCTCGGCCCCCCTGTTCTTTGCAGTTTCGGAATTCTGTGCAGTTGCAAAAGATGTGAACACACAATTCGCTTTGTTCACGGCGCGTTGGGCCAAATTGTACGGATCATTTGCAAATGCTTTTTTTATTCGTTCGATATCCGCAGAGACTGCCTTCCCAACAGACGCCGGAGAACGAAGCTTGCCGGTCTTTCGAAGTTGATCACTCTCATCGCTCTTCCACAGCTGCTTCGATCCAGACGTACGCAGACTTGAACGTATCTCTACTTGAGGTCCGCTTCCGCCTCTCAGCTACAAAGAAAAATAATATAAGAATTAAGTCATTTCGAAAGCCTTGTCATTTATGAAAACTAAATGACATTAGGAAACTTACCGTAACTTCCTTTTTGTCAAGTTTGTAGAGCGACGACACCTTATTCAGTTGGTCAGTCTGCCGAAAAACAACAGTCAAATGTGAAATCTTTTCAGGAAATTTTTCTGTGTTATGTCTTTAGTTCTTCAATGCCGAGGCGTTTCCTTTGCGTTCCAAAAACTGATCATTCTCGTACCCAAAAATCATCATGTTTCCGCTCCATCAATACGAGCTTAGATTTCATGTAAACTGATATATTTCTACCATTTTGGGAACAAATTTTGAAACATTTCGATGAAGTTCCCTTCATAATATTGTGCTTCATCGATAAATATATGATCTGAAGAGAAGAGTTCTTGATTTAAATTGCTCAGCCATGGATGTTTAATTTTTTTTAAAAGATAACTGACAACTCGACGTTTGTTCTTCACTAAGAATGATGTCCATTCGCCAGGTTCCGATATCTGTCCATAAATAAGTGTCATCAGACTGTCATACGTGTAGCTATAGACCTGGAATACAATTTCATCGTGCATTGAAACGACCTGACGGCGATTTAAATTTATACCATTTATATTTGCGCTTCTGCCTGAATTTCAAGGCATCATGAATCGTTGCGTGTGGCGTGAAATCAAGTTGTGTGAAAATGCGACTCGATGCAGTTTTCATTATGTATCATTTGGATGATAACCAACAATTTATTTTCATATATCTGGTTTTCCGTCGTTCAATTCCAGATAAATAGAATTTGAACTGGAATGATGATAGCGCTGTTCGTGCAATAGGAGACTTTCGGGAGAAGAGGATTGTGCCGTTGGAGGAGCTGTGAACACAATTGAAGGCATCGCTGGGTTTCAGGTTAGCACGATGGCGCTCTGTCAACGTGTAGACTCTCGGGGCGACGATTACGTTCCAAAATCACCACAAAATGATAACAGCAACAGCGCCATCCATCAGGTCAGCTTTACGTTATAATCGTAGTCCGTGGATAGCGTTCTTACTGGATTATCATTGACCCATTGGCATTGCGCTATATACAGTTGGAAACTCAGCGACCAGACCCGGCAAAAAACTACGGTATCTAACGCAAAAGATACGCGCGGGCCTGAACAGGCAATACAAAATAAATATAACGTATTGATTTATATGCTGCAATGCTTAGTAAACCACGCCCCGATCAGGACGCCGAGTTTTTATATGCGTTCTTTCTATCAATTGTTGCGTTGCTTCGAATGAATACGAATCACGACTTGTAAAGGGCTGGGCATACTTCCAACGGCCCGTTTTGAACGGTCCGTTTTGCCAACCAATTACCAAGAAATGAATTATATATTCTTGATCACGCAATATTTATTCTTGGTAATTGGTCGCAAAACGGACCGTTCAAAACGGGCCGTTTGAAGTATGCCCAGCCCTTAACAGCATGCAGCTGATCGAAAACGATCATTTCAGCAAGAGGAAAATAAGGCAGAATATGGTGATGACGTTGAACGATCGATATCGAATGAGCGAAGGGACTGCAATAACCGCGATTTCGCAAGCGACGACGATTCGGAGACGGAAAAGGCAGGTTCATCGTCATCATCTGTGACCAAGACAAAGGCATCTTCTTCGGGAGCGGAAGCGGCGGCCGTTGACGATGGACTGGTGTTGTCGGACTTGCTGTCCAAGAAAGTCGTGCTTGCCAATGGACAAACGGTGTACCGCATAAATTCCCAGCGGTGCAAAGCTCAGCTGGGTTATCGCGGATTCATCTACGCGCCCGTTTCCCAGGTTCGTTTAGCTTGCTTGCTGTCGTTATCTTGATTGGGATGATTGAAAGAGAACACTTCATATGGAACATGTTGAGAATAAATCAAATAATATTGTTTCAACCTCTGAATGTTTTTAGCGAAGCAAATAGTGTATGAACGCGATTTTTATGTTCAGCACTCCAACGTTTTCAAGAGAGCGAATATTGCAGACGAAAGCGACACAAGAGATACGGTGGCGGTGTCTAAACTCACGAATGAACTGCTTCGCAACAGTCAGAACCGACAAGGACTTCACGAAAGTGATGATGGGTGATAACGGCCATGGTGATTTCTGTTATCCGGATGAAGTCGATGTCCGTTTGAGGGCCGCCACCAATGATATCAAGATCAGTGCCGAGTTCTGGACCGGTTCAATGCGCGATCTCTACAATGAATTTAGTAAGAGCTTCTTGGCTCGTATTTATATACTAATTTTTCTATTATTTTTCGTTTCAACAACACTTCTCCCAGTACCAAGCTTAAAATTAAAAAATATATTTTTCAGCTGATTCGCTGGCTAAAACCGACCCCCAAGTGCTCACGAAATTTCCGCCCGTCGGTACATTGATGCAATCAATGCATATGCATCGAGTTTCGCAAGTTTGTCGGAAGCAGTTTTTACGGGACAGGCAGGAGGCTGAACGCAGAGAGCGGAATGCGGATACTACCCGAAAACGAAAGCTGGACAAGTCAGAAGACAGTCCGAAATTTCCAGAGGTTCTATTTCATTCTTTTAAATTGATTAGTTTACAGTTGTTGCTGAAAATGTAATTATCTTTGTGTATTAGGTTCGATATCAAGTACTTTACTTGCTCGTATGCTCGTAACATTTACTCGGTTTCAGACCATTTGTTGTGAATGTGGAGAAGCATTAGGAAATCAGGAAAATTTGATCAGTCATCTGCAAACGGTGCACGAACACACTTCTTTGAAAGTCGATTCCTACGAGTTCGCAAGACGAGACATTTTTATGGTATGTGAGCAGTCCCTTATTTGCAATCGCATTCGTTTAACAAATTGACTTTTAGGCATGGCTGAAGCACGTGTACAATTGCTCGTCATTCACGCACAAGCTGAACCAGTTTGGCACTTTTGACGACGCCGCTTATTACCTCTGTTTGAAGGATGATCGGGCGAAACGGCCCACCAGTACTGGTATTCATTGCTCCGCGTTCGTCAAGGTAGAGTGACTATTTTTACTTGATTATCGTAAATCCACTAATAATCGCCCACCCTCTAATAATCGTCCCCCTCAAGCCTTGATTGGAATAATAATCGTCCACCCTCTAATAATCGCCCACCCTCCAATAATCGCCCCCCTCTAATAATTGCCCCCCTCCAATAATCG